>ML253257.1:3140-31363 GCA_005239495.1 Nicotiana undulata
CCCATATTTCTGACAAATCCCCCCACGCGCCACACCCCCCCCCCCCCCCCCCCCGATCAACTAAATCCCAGCAAACACCAGCTGGCCATGCATGGTGACATAGAGGTCAAAGTTGAACAAAATTTATGCAAAATACTGTCTGTAGGTGAGGAGAGTGTGTCTAATCCATATCCATCTTACTTCAATGGCTCAGTTCTCACCACATCTCAACAAACGACCTCTTTAACTGATGGTCCATCACCTGTTCGAGAAAATACAAATTGCTGTACAAAGTGGTGAAGATGATTCATTAAAGCTTCCTCATAATTAACCGAGTAGCACTCCCATTATACTAGGTAATAGTACAAGCCAAAACAACAATTTGAATCCATTACCTTTTGCCAATGGTTTGCTCATTATAGAAGATCATTCCAGAGAAGAAGCACCTAAAGTTTCACCATCACAACAACTCCAACCAAACCCAAACCATCATATTGTTCCCCCTTACCACACAACCACAGGTAGAAAAATCCCATGTACCAAGAAACCATCTTAACACCATCAATAATAACCTCCCTAAAGTGTCATCAAACTTTTACAAGCCCACCCACACCAAAGCTATCACACCACACCCAACAATCAATCAAACTCAACCCATCACCAACACCTAAAGCCAAACCCAAGATCCTATCCCTAAGTCCAAACAACTAAACAATTCCCCTACCCCACCACCACCCATAGTCACTCATTCATATGTAACCAAGCAGAGAGCAAGACATGAAACTGAAATTGAACCGATAAAGTTCACACCACCTAGGATCACAACAAAACAAGGTCAACCAACATTGATCTTCGATAGGAGTGATTACATGATCAAGCTTGCAGCCAGGTGCAGATGCACAATTGTTGGAAATTTTTCCAACACCATGCCTAGGATGGAGGTCATCAGAAAAAGGTTTGTCACTCAGACTGAATTGAAAGGTGGAATAAATATAGCACACTTTAATGCTAGGACTGTCTCTATATACCTAGACAATGAATATGATCATGTCACTATATGGACTAGGCAATTTATGTACATACAGGGCCAAATGATGAAGCTAGAAGACTCGACACCTACCTTCAATCCAACTGAAGACTCTCATGTAATTCCTATATGGGTTGTCATCCTTGAACTATCTTGGAATTTTTACTTCATGGAGATCCTCACAGTTTTACTATCTTCAATTGGGAAAGCTCTACACTTAGACCTGGCATCATTTCAAAAAACAAGAGGAAGTGTGGCCAAAGTCAAGATGCAGATTGATCTTACAAAACCTAGACCACACCATGTGTGGTTAGGATTTGATGAGAACCAAAACGTCAATGGTGATGGACAGTGGCTGGAAGTGCAATATGAAAACATTCCTGACTATTGCATGTATTGCAAACATTTGAACCATATCTCAGCATCCTGTCCAGTTAGAATCAAAGATGAAGAAATAAAAGGAAAAAAGAAGAAGGTATAAAGTAAAACCAACAGCAGCAAAATCTCTCAGGGGAAGTATCAACAAGCCATAACCAAGGACACCAACAACAAGAACATCAACAAAACCTTCAGGAACACCAAACATTAGGGGTCACTCCTTCAAACAATGAATGGAAAAATCAGAAAAGAAAGCACTTCAATAGACAACATCAGCAGAACAAGAAGCAACATCAAATGTATGTACCAAATCAAACCTCAAATAACCACCAACTGATGCAATCAAATACACACTCTCAGGTAATTGAGAACTCCTAACAACAGAAGGCTAAAACAAACATGCCGACCTCTACCTCCACTAATCCCACAGTTGCAATGGAGAATGATGTTGATTTTGTGGCCCAGAATCCTCCCCCTCCCTCTCCCGTGTTAATAATGCCGAAGTTAATGGAGGAAAGGAGAATGGCCAGGAGATAACATTAACCATGCAGGATGGGGATCCAAAAGGGGAAGGTATTCCTCATGCTTCGCTTGAATGTACTTTAGCACCTTCAATTGACCATGGGAATGTCTCTAGAACCCCTATTACCATTGGCAATCAACCAGATACAGCTCAAGGTCCCTTATATTATTATTGCAAAGTATAACAACATGCAGCAAAAATAATGGACAAAGGAAAAGGTCATGATGTTCATGTTGCTCTCATTCAACATACAAGAAAGAAAAACAAACCAAGTCAGAAGAAGATAAGAGTTCTCCAAAGGAAAATGTAGGTATCAGCATAGTTGAACCTTCAGAGGAACCTCCTGATAAGGATCTTGAGAACTAATCTCACTTACCTTCACCAATGACAAGACACATTCCAATCCAATGGGATAGTTGTCAATTTGTTAATGGATATGGCATTCATATGGGAGTGGCACAATCTGATAAAGATACACCTCCAAGCACAATCATATCTATAGAAACTCTTGAACCAGACCCAGGGAACCAACATTTTGACCTCCTATTGGCAGAAATTAATGGTGTTGCTGAACAGGACAATGTCACATCTTCTCATGAGAAACCTTCCCGAATGAGACCTTCACCCAGACTTACCAGAAGCAAAGCTGCTTCAAGCAGCAGCAATCCACCAAAATCAAGAACCCCTCATCATTCTTAAATTATTAGTACAATCATTTGGAATGTTAGAGGTATCATAACCTCTGGAGCTATTGAGAGACTCAAAATACTCAAAAACAATTCACAAAGTTTCCTTCATTTCTTTGCTGGAACCATTCCAGGACAACCCTTACCTTGATTTCTACCTTAATTACTTCAGAATCCAGCTATCTATGAACCAAGCAGCTGCCAATGTCAATAAACAAAATTTGACTCTTCTGGGATCAAGACTTCATTGGCACTCTTTTGGATTAGGATGAACAGAAGATGACCATTGAACTGAAGCATGTTGAACTTGGAAAAATTATTCATCTTACAGTTGTGTATGCCAAGTGCAAACCAGCATTGAGAGCTTTACTCTGGGAGAATCTGAGACATAGATCTATTATATGTAATATTCCTTGATGTGTAATTGTGGATTTCAATGTTATTGCTTTAATTGGGGAAAAGATTGGGGGAATTACCTACCATATGAATAAAAGCAATGACTTTCTAAGCATGATTGAGGACTGTGGTCTGACAGACCTGGGCTTCTATGGACCTAGATACACTTTGTCTAATAGAAGGGATCCATGCTCTACTATATGGAAAAGATTGGACAGAGGTCTAGTCAATGACAACTGGCTAAGCTCCTTTCCTGCAACCACCATCACTCACTTAGCTTCAACTGGATCAGATCATTCTCCTCTTCTAATGGAGCTGAATATGAGACAAAACTCATTCAAAAAATACTTTAGATTCCTCAACTGCTGGGTGAAGAATTAATCCTTTATGCCTCTAGTTTAGGAAGTGTGGAATAATCCTATCAATAGAAGTGATATGTGAATCTTTCATAAAAAACTTAAGGTTCTTTCTAGTGCTTTGAGCAAGTGGTCTAGACAACAATATGGTGATAAGTTTTAGAAACCCAAAGAATGGGAATAAAAGGTCAAAGAAGCAGAAGAAAAATGAGCAGTTTCCAATGATCCTAGGGACAAACAAAACCTGCATAATCTACAAGCCCAATACACCAGACACTTGAAACTAGAAGAAGAAGTTATGAAACAAAAATCTCAGTTGCAATGGTTCAAGGATGGTGATGCCAATTCCAAATATTTTCATAGTTTTATAAGGGGTAGAAGAAGAAAGCTTTTTATCCACAAAATCAAGGATAAAAATGGGGATTGGATCCAGGCTGATGAAGCAATATGGGAAGCTACTTGCAACTGTTTTGAAGATCTCTTTTCTGAACAAGGGGGACACATTATTGAAGATCTTCTATGTTGTATCCCTACTATAATCACTCCAGAAGATAACACAATTCTAACGAAGGATACTATTTTAAATAAACTAAAGTAAGTTATCTTTTCCATGAATCCAAATAGTACAGCTGGACTAAATGGAATGAATGGAAAATTCTACCAAGCATGTTGGGATGTTATAAAAAATTATCTACTCAATGTGATTCTTGACATCTTTGGAGGTAGTGAAATGCCTAGATATATGAAAAATGCCTAATTGATCCTTCTTCCAAAAGTTGACTTTCCTAACTCCTTCACTGAATTCAGACCTATTAGCCTAAGTAACTTTATCAACAAGATCATTTCAAAGTTAATTTTCTCCAGGCTAGCACCAATTCTACCAAACATCATCTCTTCCAACCAGTATGTCTTTGTTAGAGGAAGAAGTATCTTTTAAAATATCATGTTGGTTCAAGAAATTGTCCAAGGCATTAAGAAACATAAATTGGGTCAATGTTGTTATCAAGCTCAATATGGCGAAGACCATGATAGAGTGTCTTGGAGTTTAACAAGCATCATGCTTAGAAGAATGGGGTTCAATGAGATATTTATTGACATGATCTGGAGAATCATGTCCAATAACTGGTACTCCGTAGTGATAAATGGAATTACGCATGGCTTTTTCAAATCCACTAGGGATCTAAAATAGGGAGATCCCTTGGCACCATCCCTCTTTATCATTGGGGCAGAACGTATCTCCAGAATGATCAACTACCTCAACAATTATCAGTTCTTCAATTGTTTTTACATGGAAAGAAGGGGTCCTCAAGTCAATAATTTTAGATTTGCAGATGATATTATCTTCTTCACATCTGGAACCAGAGTTTCCCTAAAGAAGATTATGAGAATCTTAGGGGATTATAAGAATACTTTCGGCTAGTTGATAAACAAGGCTAAGAGTCACTTCATGACTCCCACATGTGTCTTACAATATAATGTCTCTAGGATCTCTTGAATCACTGATTTTACCAGCAAAAAATCACCGATCACATACCTTAGTCGTCCCCTCTACATTAGAAGAAAAGAATTGTACACTTCAATGGGCTGGTATCTAAAATAGTGAGCAGAATCAGAGGATAGCATATCAGATTACTTTCATATGGAGGAAGAGCTACCTTGATCAAATATGTGTTGCAATCCGTCTCTATTCACCTAATATCACTTGTTTCACCACCCAAAACCGTCATGAAACAACTGGAAAGACTGACTGCTAATTTTTTTCGAGGCATGGAGAAGGAAAAAAAATACCATTGGGCTTCCTAGGAGAAGTTATAATATCCTCAAGAGGAAGGGGGCATGGGTTTTAGAAGAATGGCTGATGTTTATAAGGCTATGGAATTCAAAGAGTGGTAGAATTTTTGAAGAAAAAAACTTTGTGGAGAACTTTCCTCAAATATTGCAAAATGTCACATCCAATCTCAAAGAAATATCACCCTTGCAATTCACCAACTTGAAAGAAATTATGTGTAACAAGCAAGAAGTAGAAGCACCTATAAATTGGAGGCTATATTCAGGCAATGCAAGTTTTTGGTGGGATAATTGATTGGGAACATGTCCCTTAGCTAGCTATAGAACTGAGGGAGGAAAGCCATGTAACATCACTGTCTCTCAATTTCGGGATTCTGGAAATGGGATATTTAGAAGCTCCACAACCAAGCTCCAGCCCACAAAATTACTGGTATCATTCAGATTCCAATACATTTTTCTTCCCACAACCCTAATAGACCTCTATGGACACCAACTACCTCTGGAAAATTCACTTGTGCCTATGCATGGGAAACAGTCAGAAAGAAGAAGCAGATCCTATACACCAAAAAGATGACATGGCACAGGAGAATCCCCTTTAAATGGTCCTTCTACATCTGGAGAGACCTTAGAAACAAACTGCCAACTGATGATAGGATCATCACCTTTGGTCAATCTACTACTACTAGATGTGTATGCTTTATCAGACCTCAAGCTGAATCAGTAGACCACATTTTCAGTATGGGACACTTTGCTAAGGCAATATGGAGGCACTTCACAGGCCCAGCTGGCTTCCTTCTCCAAGCCATGCCTCATAGCTTACTACTGATGAAATGGTGATGCAGAAGAGCAGGAATGATGTGCATAAACTCCTCCCGGATACACTTCCAATCATCATTTGCTGGAATCTGTGGAAAAATAGATGTAGTGCAAAATATGGTTCCAAGCAATCATCTCTTATCAGAGTTATATTATCGATCAACCCTAACATCAATCTGCTCCTCAGAGCCACCTATCCTTCCTTCCAATGGCCTATTCAATGGAATGAACTCCACTTAACAAGTGAAACAATTCAACATCAAATTTGCACATCACATGTTACCTGGCACAAACCTGAGGATGGATTTGTTAAGTTGAATAGTGATGGCAGTGCCCTCAACAATCCAAGTAAGATTGGTGCAAGGGAAATTATTAGAGACCACCTAGGAAGATTCATCCATGTCATAGCAAGCCCACATGGAGAGGGAACTAATAACCTGGCAGAAATTGAAGCAGCCACTATTGGCGTGAAGTGGTGCCTGGAGAACTGTCACCTCAAAGTGCATTTAGAAGCTGATTCTGCATTACTTGTTCATTGGATCAACCATGAATCTGAGCCCCCTTGGAGTTTAGAGATGTGGCTGAGGAATCTGATTGAACTAGGCTCCCAATGTCATGAATTCAAATGCTCTCATGTGTATAGGGAAGCTAATTGTCCTGCCGATTCTCTCTATCTAACATCAACCACGATCTCCCTCAAATCACCCATTTTGAGAACATTCTTGACCTTGCCAGACAAATCAGAGGTCAAATCAGACTTGGCCAAATGAACACTCCAGCCTTTAGACATAAGAAAACAAGAAAACTTCGGGCCTCATCAAATCACACTTCCACCTCCAATTCTAATGGATATGGTTAAACACCAGAAATACCTAGGAGCAGACCACACAGTTCAAAGAGCGTAACCTTTTCCTCTAACTTCTTTGTTTCATTTTGCAGGCAGCAGGGATAAACTCAGATTACTGATGCACCTGCAAGGAGTGATAATAGCATCCCAGATGCTCAACCTTCTACAGTTGTGTCGGTTCTCCTAGGGTTATTACATAGATCCTGCAATCTTGACACAAATATAGTCAACCCCAACTTGGAGGATCCATCAGGGGATTGTTATATTCCACCACACATACACAAACAGAAACACCACTAAAGTACAACTATGGTCCACCCTGAAGCACACACTTAGAGCTCCAGGCCATCAGTAGTTAGATGCCAACCTCTGACTCTATCTGCAGCATGTTCTTCTTACAACAAACTATCCACTTCATAGTCCCGCAGCAGGTCAATCATAAGGGTTCAATCCTACCCTGTTTTCTCACCAATTATCAGCAGCTAATGGTTACACATTGCATCAATTTTGGAAGCCATCAGACACTAGTTCAATTTGCATGCTTCAAGACTCTTTGGATGAAAGGAACACGCTAATACTCACCCTCTTCTATGAACAACATCAGGTAGCAGCACCACCTCTGCCCAGTTTCAAGGGTTATTTTGATAGCTATCTTCAATTTGGATTTCTTTGACCCCAATGTCAAAGAAAAGTTGAAGATAGCTCCCACCATTCTCAATTATTTTTTGACACCCTCTCTAATGAACATCTACACTGCTTGTAGTTGTAGAATTTGTATATGGAATAAAATCTTCCAATTCACTAAATTAGTAGATTTAGGATCTCTTGTGCATTTTTGTATAGTTGACCTAGACTTCCTTCACCCTACTTTTGTATACCCAATTTCCTATCAATTTTGGATAGCCAATTGGTACCCCATCATAGGTCTAACTTCACATAGCTCTCAGGGTGCACTTGGTTTTCATGTTTGGATGACTAAGTTTACATCAACTTTCTTCTGGAGGTAAAGTTTATGTCCCCCTCCATTGTTGTACTTTATCTTTTCTTATCTATAAAAACCAACCCTAGGACTAAGGCCTAGTGTACTTGTTAAAAAAAGGGCACTCCTGAGGTATCACCTCGTAGTCCCAAAAGTAAAATGCATGGAAAGAGGATCTCTCGAGGTATCGCCTCGTAGTACCAAAAGTAAATATGCAATACAGGGGGATCTCTCGAGGTACCTCCTCGTAGTCCCAAAAGTAAATATGCAATATAGGGGATCTCCCGAGGTACCGCCTCATAGTCCAAAGAGTAAATATGCAATACAGGCAGATCTCCCGAGATACCGCCTCGTACTCCCAAAAGTAAATATGATTTCAACAACTGCACTCAAGTTCTCACATATCACAACATATCACAAATTGCACATGAAGTGCTCAAACACATATCACAAATTTCACATCAAGGGCTCAAATATTAGAACATATCACAAATTGCACATCAGGTGTTCAAATATTACAACTTGCCACAAAAATCAACAATACATTATTTTTCTACAATAAAAAGTCCACGGCCCGACCATAATGCGCATAAAAATCTTAACAAAATATCCGGGAATGAATAACTCAAAAAAATTAATATTTCACAATTTAACACTTTCCTTCAATATGCTTTACGACCTTTATAACTTAATACCAATTTCAACGACATGAACTGAAAAGTAATTCATCAAGGAACAATGCATTCTATAATCCAAAATTTTGGCAAACAGATTAAGCCTCATTTAAATAATTTATTTGCATATGAAAAATCCGTAATGAAATTATTTCCACGAAATGGCAACACAACAAATACAGAATTCACATAAAATTCAAGTGTCAATCACACCAGTTTATCATATAAAAACAACCTCGCAAACAAGGAAAAAGGCATGACAAATAATGGATTTAATAAGTTCCAACAATTTTCCAATTTAATACATAATGGTGTCTAATAACCGATGTAATTTACACATATAAACCAAGTACGTACTCGTCACCTCGTGTACATGGTTTTCAATCACAAAATTTCCACATATGACTCAATGCCTAAGGGAAAATTCCCCCACACAGGGTTAGGCAAGATACTTACCTCAAATCACGCCATGCCAATCCAATAGTAGACTTTTCCCCCGATTATCCAACTCCGAATGGTTCGAATCTAGCCAAAAATAATTCAATATAGTCAACACAAATTATAGGAATCAATCCCATAAGAAAATACTAAATTTTCGAATAAAATCCGATATTAACTCAAAAATTGCCTGTAGGGCCCATGTCTCAGAATCCAACGAAAGTTGCAAAATATGAACGCACATTCAACCACGAGCCCAACCATTCCAAAATTACTAAATTCCGATAACAATTAGGCCTCCAAATCCTCAAATCTTATTTTCAAATCCCTAGGTCCAAATCCTCGATTTACACCTAAAAACATGTAATCTAGTGAGATTATTCAATGATAATTCAATATTATGGAGTAGAAATGATCACAAGTGTCTTACCTCAAGATTTCCCGTGATTTCTGGCTCAAAAATTGCCCCAAGCCGTGTTCTTTCGTCCAAAAATGTTGAAATGAGTTGAAGAAACAAAATTTCTCGATAAAAACACTATTCTGGTCGCTAAAAGCCCAATCCCGTTGCTAAAAGTGCCAAATATGGTCGCTAAAGATGCGCACCAGACCCCGCTGCACCAGAAATATTTATTTTCATTAAAAAGGCTCTAACTCCATCATAGGAACTCGGAATTCGACGATTCTTATTTCTATGAGTCACAAATAATAATATGAACCTAGTCCTTCAATCAAAACTCAATTCGTAGCTCATTTTCTCAATGCGATACCAATATCACTTGTTAAACAATTAACTCATGTTTTGCACTAAAAACCCAATCGCAACTTGATGAAATTAGACCAAACTCCAGATCATTCCTATAATTCATTATCAAACTCCCGCAAGTCTTGAAATTGAATTTCGATCTCTAGAACTAAAAATGGACCTTAGGATCATTACATGCTTATGCTCAAAACACCGAACTCTTCCAAAAACTCTTCCAAAACTTATCCAAGACCCATGGGACCCCAACAAAATATACTAATGATACTAGCCTATATTATGCAATGTAAACGCTATTTATACTCTAAATTAACCATGCTTTATTGATGTTTTAAGTGCTAAAAGATAACAAAATTCTCTAATTGAGATTTTTATGCTTTGCTGGAGCCACTCTGTGCTAGGAGGAAGATAAAGAGCGTTTTGAAGTCAACTATGTACATACAAGGCCAATCGAGGATAGAACGGATTAAAAAGAGCAAGATGAACCGCAGTGTAGAAACAGAATGTTGCTAAATGACCGCAGTCGAGTCCGCGACCCCGGTCGGGCGTGTAGAGGCCAAGGACCTCAGGGGCTAAAGTGCAAATATCTGGGAAATTGACCTAACCATACAAAAACCAAAAAACTCGCCGAAAGTTATTTTCAAGCTTGTTTTAGACTCAATTGGAGGCAAGAACAAGTGAGAGGAGATCAAGCCATCATTAGAGTTTTTCCTTCTTCTTCTTTTTACCATTAATTGTGAATTATGAACCATATTATTGCTTTGTTTTATTTTAGTATGAGTAGCTAAACATTTAATCTAGGATTTTGATGGAACCTACTGAAGGATTAAATTCTTGTTATGTTAATATAGATTTGCCAAAGTTTTATCTCTATTTGTTCAACTACATGCTTCTTGTTGTTAATTGAAGGGCCCTCAATTAGTTGTGCCTATTTAGTGTGCATTACACGGGAGAGAATGTATATTTAGGTCTTTGTTGAACAACATCACTCCTGACGTATATGAGGGATCAATACGAAGGGTTTAAAGGTGGGATTAGGGATAACGAAACCTTAGGTGAGATCTAAGTGAGCTGTAATTAAAGCTAGCTAGCATAATTCAGGAGAATATGTCTAGTATATTGTCGTAATTACTCGGGAGAGATTTACGACAGTCAGAGTGCTCATGATCAATAGAGAAGACTTAGGCAAATTTATAACAAACATAGCGGAAAGGATTCCAAAAATAGGAGAAATCATAACCTTAGATCATTCCAATTATTGTTTACAACCCGTTCTTAGTTAGTTCTTATTTAGTGTATTTTCATTAAGTATTAGTTGGTTTGAAAACAACCCATTTGTTATCTAAATACCTTGGAAAGTTGAATACGTAGAATTGTGTGGGTCTGATAGCAGTTATTGATAGGTTAATTCCTTGTGGGATTCCACTCCAGACTTTATAACCAGAATATATTTACAGCAACCGCGTTGTCCTTCTTATAAGGCATTGTTGGGCATGATAAAATTTTGGCGCCGTTGCCGGGGAGTTAACGGTGTTATCAATTACAGTTAAAAGAAGTGCAAAAATTCTTAGTGTAGTAAACTTTCTTCACTTTCAACTAAATACATTGAAATTCTAACGTTTGTAATGTTGGGTGTTATAGTTGCATGCCTAGAAACTCCTCAAGAACTAGTGAAGTGTTGGAAGCATTATCAGATTCTGAGAAATATTTCAAGGCCTTGAATCGTGCAAACAGAAAAAGCAAACAACAACAAAACTTGACTGAACAACTTGAACCAAACATGGCAGACCAAGTAAACAACATAGATAATGGGGATAACATGGATGACCCAAATTACAAGGTGGTGGTGCCTCTTGTGCCAGAGGCTACTTTGTATGATTGGGCACGACCCATATCGGACAATTTAGCCACTGCAATTGTAGACCTGCAGATACAAGCTGATTTGTTCCAAATCACAAACAACATGCTACATTTATTGCAAAACAAGGGACTATTCTCAAGGTAATACATCGAAGATCCTCAACAACATCTAAAGAATTTCCTATCAATCTGTGCCACACAAAGACAACACAACGTGACTCCGAACACAATAAGGCTATTGTTGTTTCCATTGTCTGTGACGGGAGCATCTCAGACTTGGCTTAATTCAATCCCCATAAATTCCATCACTACTTGGGAGGAATTAGTCAAAAAATTTGTGAACAAATTCCATCCACCCAACAAGACTGCTCAGCAAATGGATGAGATCTTGAGCTTCAGACAGAAACCAACAGAAACATTACAATAGACGTGGGAAAGATTCAAAGGGCTGCTGGTTTTATGTCCACACCATGGTATTCCGGAGCAGATATTGGGGCAGAGGTTCTACATGGGTCTGGCGGATAAGTTGAAATCTAATTTTGATGCTTCAGCAGGTGGAGCATTCTTGAGTAAAACATTCAGATAGAACAAGATCTTGCTTGAGAAAATGGCACGAAATTCGGGATGGACAACCAGAAATGCTCTCATCACTCATGTGGTTCACTCAGTGGCCTTCGATCTAGCTAACTCCATAGATGAAAATATGGCCACGCTAATGACACAAATGAGCATCCTCACTAAAAAGGTTGAAGAATCAGTCCAGAAATAGCAGGTACACATAGTAGATACAACTAATGGGGGTTTATGTACATCTTGCATTAATCATCCATATGGTTGCTCGTGGAGTGTTAATGGTGATCACCAACATTATCCGGAAAACATGAATTATGTGTCCATCTATGGGGGACAAAGACTAGGTTGCCAGAATTGGGGTCAGCAAAATCAACAATACAGGCCAGCCCCACAGCAGCACAATAATAGTAATAATCTGGGGGCCATGTGACCGCAAGATAATATGGTGCCTTACCAAAGGCAACAGGGCTACAACCATCAGAATCAATAGCAGGGTTATCATCCACCTCAAAAACAACACACTGGGAGACAGGAAGATGGGTTTGCTAGACTCAAGGGAATGATGCAACAATTGATTGGGTCCACTGGGAAAATAACTGAAAGAGTAGACTCACACGAGTCAGCTATAAAGAATATTGAGGTCCAATTGGGTCAGATTTTGATGGCTCTGAATAATCGTCCTTAGGGGACGTTACCTGCAGACACACAGATAAATTCAAAGGAGCAGGGCTCGAAGCAGCTGATGGCAGTGAGTCTACGAAATGGTAGAGACCTAGACTTGGAGCAAGAGATTACTCGCGAAAGCAAACCCACTGAGACACTTGTGCCAGTGCCCATTGAGGTAGATGATTCAGCAGGATTGACTGAGGTGAAGTACAACAGACCCAAGAAGATGTCAGCAAAGAAAAAGAGGTTGTGAAAGAGGCTGAGACAGCACGGGAACTGATAGTGGAGGCAGTGCCTGAACAAGAGAAAAATCAAATCACAGGAAAGAAACGACCTCCAGCACCATTCCCACAGAGATTGGCCAAATATCAAAAAGATGGGCAATATAAGAAGTTCTTGGAGATGTTGAAGCAAATTCAGGTAAACATTCCATTGATTGATGCTTTAAAGGAGATGCCTGGATATGCGAAAATGATGAAGGACTTGATGTCCCGCAAGTTAGACTTCTAAGACTTGGCCACAGTTACACTAACTCAGACTTGCAGTGTTGTTGTGACGAGACCCATTGCTGAGAAGCTGTCTGACCCAGGGAGTTTCACAATTCCTTGCTCTATAGGTAACTTTGCATTTGCTAAGGCACTATGTGATTTGGGGGCAAGCATAAATATTATGCCCCTAGTTATCTATAAAAGGCTCGGGATTGGAAGAGCTAGACCCATGTCCATGTTATTGCAGCTGGCTGACAGGACAGTAAAGAGGCCTTCTGGTATCCTTGATGATGTGTTGGTGCAGGTTGGGAAGTTTGTGTTCCCAGCAAATTTTGTCATTCTTGATTGTCGGGTTGATGAGGAAATTCCCATAATTTTGGGAAGACCATTCTTGGACACTGGGAGAGCTCTAATTAAATGTGAAACTTGAGAGCTCAAGATGAAATTAAATGATGACGAAATAACATTCAACATGCAGAAATATATGAGGCGACCAAGTGAATTCGCCAATTGCTCTCTAATAGATGTTGTGGATGTAATTTTGGAAGAGGATGATGAGACATTGAACATTGAAGATCCTCTAGCAACTTGACTCATGAACCTATATGAGGCTAATGGTGAGGAATTAGCATAGTGGGTGCTTTCTTTTGAGGGCAAAGGTTTTTGGAAGAGGGAGCTCGAATTTGAGCCCTTGCACTTAGAGGAAAGAAAAACTCCTCCGGCCAAGCCATCCATAGAAGAACCACCAAAGTTGGAGCTGAAGTCGCTGCCCGCCCATCTCAGGTATGAATTTTTAGGACCTAACTCAACATTACTTGTTATTATCTCATCTAGTTTGTTAGATGTGCAGGAAGAACAACTTTTGCAGGTACTGACAGAATGCAAGACTGCAATTGGGTGGACCATGGCAGACATCAAGGGGATCAACCCAGCCTTTTGTATGCATAAGATTCTACTAGAAGATGGGCACAAACCTTCCAGAGAACACCAAAGAAGGCCGAACCCCAATAAGAAGGAAGTTGTGAAGAAAGAAATTATTAAGTGGTTAGATGCAGGAATCATATTACCCATCTCTGACAGCAACTGGGTTAGCCCAGTTCAACGTGTACCAAAGAAGGGTGGAATGACGGTACTAAAAAAATGATAAGAATGAATTGATCTCTACACGAACCGTCACAGACTTGAAATCTGTATGGATTACAGAAAGTTGAACTTGGCTACCCGGAAAGACCACTTCCCATTTTCATTCATTGATTAATTGTTAGACAGACTGGCAGGGAGGTCCCATTTTTGTTTTCTGGATGGGTAATTAGGGTACAATCAGATCTCTATTGCACCAGAGGATAGAGAGAAGACCTCATTCACCAGCCCCTATGGGATTTATGATTTTCGGAGAATGTCGCCAAAGGTGCATGATGGCCATTTTCATGGACATGGTAGAGGAAATAATGGAGGTTTTCATGGATGATTTCTCAGTAGTGGGGAATTCATTCGATGGTTGCCTTAAGAACTTGAGGAGAGTGTTGAAGAGGTGTATAGAGACTAATCTGGCACTAAACTGGGAGAAGTGCCATTTCATGGTACAAGAAGGTATAGTCTTGGGACACTTGGTATCAAGCAAGGGCATTGAGGTGCATCACGCAAAAGTTGACGTGATATCAAAACTTCCACCACCCACATCCGTCAAAGCAATCAGAAGTTTCCTTAGGCATACCGGTTTCTATAGGAGATTTATAAAAGACTTTTCCAAAGTTTGTAACCGCTTGTGTAAATTGCTAAACAAATATCACCCTTTTGTGTTTTTTGATGACTATAGGGTAACATTTGAGGAATTGAAGAAGAGACTGGTCACAACACCCATCATTGTTGCCCCCGACTGGGAACAACCCTTTGAGCTACTATGTGATGCAAGTGACTATGTAGTGGGAGCAGTGTTGGGACAGTAGAAAGATAAAATCATGCACCCAATATACTATGCAAGTAGAACATTGAGTGGAGCCCAGCGGAACTACACTGTGACTGAAAAGGAGATGTTGGCAGTAGTGTTCGCGTTTGACAAGTTCAGATCGTACCTGATAGGCTCAAAGGTAATTTTCTATACTGATCATGTTGCTCTCAGGTACTTGATCGAGAAGAAAGAGTCAAAGTTGCTCCTGATTCTTTGTGTGTTGTTGCTACAAGAGTTCTACTTGGAAATTCGTGACCGAAAGGGAACGGAGAATCAAGTAGCTGATCACTTGTCGAGACTGGAAGGAGCTAAAAAAGTGGTTGAGGTAGAAGAGATTCTGGAAACCTTTCCAGATGAGAAACTACTATCCACGAGTCTTGAGGAAGTGCCATGGTATGCAGACATAGCAAACTACCTGGCAAGCGGTATAGTTCCTTATGGCCTTTCCTCTGTGCAAAAGAAAAAGTTCTTTTGTGATTGCCGCATGTATTATTGGGATGAACCTTATCTGTTTAGGATTTGTGTTGACAACATGATCCGGAGGTGTTTCCCCGAGATAGATCAGTGTTCTGTTTTGCAGGCATGTCACGCATCAGCATATGGTGGACATTTCGAAGGAGTCAAGACAGCCGCAAAGCTTCTGGAAGCAGGCATCTACTGGCCAACAGTGTTTAAAGATGCACATCTATGGGTAAAGGGCTGTGATGAATGCCAGCGAATCGGGAACATTTCCCATCGCCATGAGATGCCCATGAACCCAATTCAGGAGGTCGAAGTGTTCGATGTATAGGGAATAGACTTTATGAGTCCCTTCATCAGTTCATACTTGTTTCTATAGACTACGTGTCCAAATGGGTGGAAGCTGCAGCACTCCCCACCAATGATACAAGAGTGGTGATTGGGTTTTTGAAGAAGAATATATTCACCTGTTTTGGCACCCCAAGGGCCATAATTAGTGACGGAGGCACTCATTTTTGTAATCGAGCCTTCGAGAAGTTGCTACAGAAGTATGATGTACGCCACAAGGTGGCCACTCCATATCATCCTCAGAAAAGTGGGCAAGTAGAAGTGTCAAACAGGGAGATAAAGAGTGTGTCACCCAAGACCGTGAATTCCACAAGAACAGACTGGGCAAAAAAGTTAGATGATGCACTCTAGGCTTATAGAACCGATTTCAAAACACCAATTGGCACGTCGCCATACAAGTTGGTATTTGGGAAGGCATGTCACTTGCCGGTGAAGTTGGAGCATAGAGCTTGGTGGGCGCTGAAACAGTTGAATCTTGACATGGATATTGCGGGAACAAATAGAGTCACAGAGTTGCATGAACTGGATGAGTTCCGCCATCTTGCTTTTGAGAGCATAAGATTGTACAAAGAGAGAATGAAGATGTTTCATGATAAGAACATTATTGAGCGAAATTTCAAACCCGGAGATATGGTATTGCTTTACAATTCAAGATTAAGGCTATTTCCGGGTAAACTAAAGTCACGATGGTCAAGGTCATTTTGTATTGTTGAAGTTCTCCCTTCAGGTGCTGTAGAGATTTCCACAGAGAAAGACTCTGGCGCGTTTAAAGTCAATGGGCACAGATTGAAACATTATGTGGGTATGGATGAAGCAAAGGAAGTGTCAGTGACCCATTTGACTAAGCCTCAGAGGTCGGGCGAACCTTAAATGCGCTTATCTACGTCGTGCCGCGATGTTAAATCAGGCGCTGCATGAGAGGCAACCCATTGAATTGTTGTAATCGTCGTGTCGCGACGTTAAATCAAGCGCTTCTTGGGAGGCAATCCATGCTCTTCTTTGTTTTTCTTTTTTTGTTGTTGTTGTATTTGATGTGAACAATACTAAGAAAATTATTAATGTACGGGGTAAGATTGGTTCACATCGGGAGGAGTCGGGGTCAAAAGCTAACTCCGAAAAGGTAAAAAAAAAGGAAATTAAAAAAAACAAAAAAAATTGCGGAGTACCGTACCGCGACCACGGTCTGGGGCGCGGTGAAACCACTAGCCACTATTTTGGTCACTGCAACCGGGGTCCCAACCGTGGACCGGGCGCGGTGATTCGACGATCTTCTGCCCAGCGACCGCAGTGCTGGGCGCGGTCGGAGCAACTCGTCAGGTGAGTAAGTTTTCTATTTTATTATTATTTTCTTTTCTTTAATTAAAAATCCACTAATAATATAACACCCCCCAACCTCCCACCCCTCCCACTTCCCTCATTCCCTTGCCCCTTCTCCTACTCTAACTATCCCTTTCCCCTCTCTAATCCCTAAAAAAAAATCACGCCTCCCCCTTCCGCATCTCCTCCTCTCACCAAATTATTCCCTTTCCCTTCCTCCTTCTATCTCCATTAACAAGATCCAACCTTTATTGTTCAAGAATATCAAGTAAGTCAGGATTTCTCCCTTCCTTTTTAATGTATTTCTTCTCTCTTTTTATAGTTTATTTTCAGATTTCTGTAGCAATTTTGGAGTAAATTTGTCTTCTTTCTAGTGTTAGTGTATAGAATGGGGAGGTAAATTCATGACTTTGTTGTGTTAGAGGTAGATTGTGGTAGGGATGAGTATGTGCAGCCATTGTAGTTGATTTGGGGAGGATTTGTACCTCCATGAGGTTATTTGTGCTAAATTGTAGCCATATGCACTCTAGGTGTTTGTTGAATTTCCCCAATGAGCTTTAAATGCTATTGTGACCATGGTGCAGGTGAAGTCTGAGTAACCACCCTGGGTTCACATAATTCACACCCTTACTAATAGTGACACTTGTTTTATCAGGTATCATGAATCGCTCCAGCAAGAGACGTGCCACAGGTTCTTCGGCCAGTAGACCAGGAGGTTCTTCTAGAGCTCGGGCACAGGCTAGCTCGATCTAATTTGACAGTAGCTGATTCATGTCAAGACAAGCTCATGAGAGGTTTAGTGAGAAGGCATCCAAGAAGCATGTGCTCAAACAAGCCATTGATAGGGCAGATCTTCAGATTGAATGCCCGAACATTTACCATGAATTGATGAGGCGCCAGCTCGAAATGTTTTTTGAGGAGCCGGAGGAGGGCAGTGTGATGCTGGTTCGAGAATTTTATGTTGATTGCCCGGAGCATGTGAATCGGGTTTTCACGGTGCGCTAAACCAGGGTGAATGCTTCACTCGAGGCCATCAAACGAATGTACATGTTGCCAACCTTCACCGGGGTTGAAGATTTTTACCAGACATACCGGAAAAAGCCTATCACTTTGAACCTCTTCGTCCAAAACAATTTGTGTGCCAGGCAAGGACTTAGTATGGATTACACCTAGAATCAACATGAACTCCGCCTCTCTCACTTTGGAGGCAAAGTGTTGGCTGATCGTAATCAACAGTCGTCTGCTGCCATCAAGAACCACCACTGATGTCAATGGGCCTAGGGCAACGGCGATATGGTGTTTTGTGAATGGCCACAATTTCGACGTGGCCCGGCTTATCCAGGACGAAATGTTCATCCGATTAACCGAGAAGAAGTATGGTTTCTACCTTCCTTCTCCGGTCACCAGACTGTGCAGAGCGGCAAGAGTTCCCGAGAACCCTAATGTGGATGGGAAGGTGAAAATAAAGGTCGCGTTCAGCGCAAGCAAAATAACTGTCGGGAAAGACCCGGTGGCACCTGAAGATGTTCAACATGACACCTCAGATGAGTCGGATGATGATGATGGTCAGGAGGGGGCAATGCATGACTCACCCCCATATGTGCAGATTTCTGATGAGGCAGGCCCATCTCAAGCCCGCTGGAGTGCCCGTCTGACATCTTTGGAGTAGGAGATGGCTGGGATGTGCACTTCGGTCACTAACCTGGGTACTAGAGTTGATGCTCTAGCTACTCAAAGTGCAAAGTCTGAGAAGAAGATTATGGGTTGGCTAAGGGCGCTAGGACGAGCTTGTCACCTCGATCCTGGCACTGTCTCCGATCAGGATTGAGCACCAGGGAAGTCCTCTTACCTTACTCTGTTTTAATTTATTTGACATGGGGGCGTGCAAATTTTTTAAGTGTGGCGTAGGGGATGATTTGTATGTTGTTGTTGTAGATGTATAAATTTGATTGGTATTTTAGTTTGTAAGTTAACTTCGACTTGGACAGATGATGGACACCATTCGACGGGTTTTTTGAGGGACTTAAGTCGAACAAAAAAAAAAAAAAAGATTTTGGTTTTGTAGTAGTGTATCAACTCCCCCTTGGTTTTTCTTTATACCACAGTACTTTTCCAAGGGTTTTTATTTGAACCGGGTGTAGTTAGTTTTTTATTTTTAGTTAGGAACTTATGGGCGAGGGAAAGAAGTGAAATAGGATCCCTTAAATCCATGGTACCTTGAATATAGATTACTTTAGTTTGACACTTAGGCTCATTAGTTGACTCTCGCAAGAAAGCCTTAAAATTAAGTGTTCCTGATTTGGCTTAAGTACACTAAGCAGAGTGTCTGATGATCCAAACTGAATTAAGTCATGTGCCATGTGTGAGTGTGGTTTTTTGTATTCTATGCTAACGTTTAGCGCCTAGAACTTGCCCTGTGAGTTTGCAAAGCAAAATGGTAATCTTATTTGGTCTAGGAAGTGATATATGCATTTCTTTGTTGAACCTTCTTTATACATGTTCCATCCACCCAATTGTATATACCATAGTTAACCCCTTTGAGCATGTAATCATGTTTTCTTTGGCAACCACATTACAAACCTTACCCAATTTTTTGAAATGTCCATCTATTTGAACCTTATCACCTCTTATAAGCACTTGAATTGTGATGAAATATGTAAAAGCTAAGTGTGGGGTGGTTGGTTGGGCTTTTGAGTGGAACTGAAGAAATACGGATAAAGGTGCACGGTGTGAAAATTAATACTAAAATCCACCCTGAACTGGAAAAGAATAGAAAGAGAGAGAGAGAGAGATAGAGATAGAGAGAGAGAGAGAGAGAGAGAGAGAGAGAGAGTTGTATTGTTTAAAGAATAAGTCTTTGATGGTGGTGATTTTTGAGATAAGTGTGCTTAAAGAAGTAAGGGGGTTTGACGTATTGACGCAAAGGTGGAATGGTGGTTTTACATAAGTATGGGCTTAAATGTGAAATAAATGTATTAAAGTGATTAGGGAGGTGTAGTCACTAATATATCCAAATGTATCCTACCCGACCCGTAGCCTACATTACATCCAAATGAAGTCCTAATTGATCCTAGACTGAATGAACTCGATTAGCAGAGTAGTACACTACGGGCGAGCATATGGTGCATTTTCTGTGGCACAAGAATGTCTTTGTGAGGGTGAGCAAAAATTTTGTTTATTTGAAGTCCTCAGTGTGTGCGAATTGTATTGATTATGACATAAGTATCTGTTGTGGTGAGAAGGCACTTGACTCATGAAAGGGAGGTAAGTCTGGACCTCTGACTGAGAGTAATTGAGCCGGTTAGGGACACTGCGCGCCTAGAGAGAGAGTCCATTCTTGAGGTGTGGATGTAACGCTAAGGAAGTCTACCATTGTGAATCATTCTTGGTATGGGGAGTAGGGAACTTGCCCAGTGAAGTTAGTTCTGTAGAGTGTGGTTTTGTTTCTCGAGGACGAGCAACGATTTATGTAACGACCCGACCGATTGTTTTGCGTATTCGGACCCCGTTACCCTAAATAAGACTTCCCGTAGCAGCTTATAGTGATTTATGACTCGCGGGGATGGGTGGTCGTGGGCCCAGGTGCCTCCCGAACACCAAACGGGGCCAAAAACCAACAGCTTCAGCTGCTAGTGCACCAGGTCTGGTGTGACCGCAGGTGTGGTTGCCCAGATCGCAGGTGCGAGACCGCCCCTGCAGTCAAGGCCTCGCAGGTGCGGCCCTAGGGGAGATGGTCCAAAACTGCAGGTGCGGACCTTTCTCCGCAGGAGCGGATCCGCTGGTGCGGAAATCCTTCCGCATGTGCGATCCCCAGCCTTCTTGCCAACTTCCGCAGGTGCGAGACCGCAGGTGCGAGACTGCAGGTGCCAGACCGCAGGTGCGAGACTGCAGGCCTACTTCAGCAGATGCCCATTCCTGAGTGGAAGTGGGAGCGCATTACTATGAACTTCGTGGTTGAGTTGCCTCGGACTTTGCGGAAGGTTGATGCGGTTTGGGTTATTGTGGATAGATTGACCAAATCGGCGCATTTCATTCATGTAGCTACTACTTATACTTCTGAGAGGCTAGCTCAGATTTACATTCGAGGGATAGTCTGGTTTCACGGTGTGCCGGTGTCCATTATACCAGATCGAGGTCCTCAGTTCACCTCGCACTTCTGGAGAGCATTGCATAGTGAGATGGGTACCCAGATAGATCTCAACACAGCATTTCACCCTCAGACTGATAGTCAGTCGGAGCGCACAGTTCAGATATTGGAGGACATGCTCAGGGCATGTGTGATTGACTTTGGAGGTCAGTGGGATCAGTTATTGCCTTTGGCCGAGTTTTCTTACAATAATAGTTATCAGGCCAGCATCGAGATGGCTCCATTTGAGGCTTTGTATGGTCGGCGATGTCGTTCTCCTATCGGGTGGTTTGATCCTGGTGAGGCTAAGTTATAGGCACGAACCTGGTGAGAGATGCCTTGGAGAAAGTAAAGTTTATTCAGGAGAGTCTCCGAACAGCACAGTCCAAACAGAAGAGTTACGCGGATCAGAAGGCACGTGAGGTATCATTTATGGAGGGAGATAAGGTTCTGCTGAAGGTTTCGCCGATGAAGGGCATTATGAGGTTCGGGAAGAAGGGCAAGCTGAGCCCGAGGTTTATAGGTCCTTTCGAGGTGTTGAGGCGAGTTGGAGAGGTTGTTTATGAGCTTGCCTTACCTCCCAGCTTATCAGGGGTTCATCCAGTATTTCATGTATCCATGCTCCGGAGATACCATGCTGACTTCACTCACGTGGTTGATTTCAGCACTATTCAGTTGGATGAGAGATAGGGCTACGGGGAGAAGCCAGTTGCTATTGTTGATAGGCAGGATCGCCAGTTGAGATCCAAGAGGATTTCTGTTGTGAAGGTCCAGTGGAGGGGCCAACCAGTCGAGGAGGTGACTTGGGAGTCTGAGGAGGACATGCGGAGCAGATATCCACACTTATTCAGCACTTCAGGTATGATTCTAGACTCGTTCGAGGACGAACATTTGTTTAAGAGGTGGAGAATGTAACGACCCGACCAGTCGTTTTGCATATTCGGACCCCGTTCCCCTAAATAAGACTTCCCGTAGTGGCTTATAGTGATTTATGACTCGCAGGGATGGGTGGTTCGGGATCTAGAAGTGTTTAGGGCTGTATAGGAACACTTAGTTCCTTAAGGTTGGCCTTTTTGGCCAAGTTTGACTTCGGTCAACATTTTAAGTAAATGACCTTGGAATCGAGTTTCGACGGTTCCAGTAGCTTCGTATGATGATTTCAGACTTGTGCGTATGTCCGGAAAGGGTTTTGGATGACCCGGGAGCGTTTCGACGCCAAATAGCAAAAGTAGAGTTTCCTTAAGTTCATAATTTGGTGTGGAACGTGTTTTTGTGCTATCGAGGTCCCATCGAAATTCCGAGACTGGGAATAGTTCTGTTATGTCATTTGTGACTTGCTTGCAAAATTTGGTGTCATTCCGAGTAGTATAGGTCGGTTCGGCGCATTGAAACCAAATTCAAGAACTTGAATTTTCTTAAGTTTGATTCTAGGGGTTTGAGGTGTGATTTTGAGTTTTAGCGTTGTTTTGGGTGTTCCGAAGGCTCGAGCGAGTCTGTAATATGATTTAGGACTTGTTGGTACAATTGCACAGGGGCTCGGGTGGACCCAGGTGCCTCCCAGACACCAAACGGGGTCAAAAACCAGCAGCTTCAGCTGCTGGTGCACCAGGTCTGGTGTGACCGCAGGTGCGGTTTCCCAGATCGCAGGTGCGATACCGCCCCTACGGTCAAGGCCTCGCAGGTGCGGCCCCATGGGAGATGGTCCAAAGTCGCAGGTGCGGACCTTTCTCCGCAGGAGCGGATCCGCTAGTGCGGAAATCCTTTCGCAGGTGCGAGATCACTGAAGGCAGTGAGCTCATTTAATACGGGACTTAACCAATTTTCACAATTGTTTCTCCACCTTACGCGATTTTGAGAGCTCACAAGAGGGTATTCAGCCTAACTACTAAGAGGTAAGTAATTTCCATTTAAATGTCGGTTTATTACATCAAATCTTAGGCAGATTAACACCTAATTAGTGCAAATCAAAGGGGTTAGAGTGGAAACCTAGGGTTGATTAACTTTAGAGAATTTCACCACTTATCTATCATGAAATCATGCAAAAACTATATATTAATGATCCTTAGGTTATGGGTGAGTATTTTCTTCGAAAATTTTCGGAATCCTAGCATGTGGGCCCGGGGGTGTATTTTGGGATTTCTTCAAGAATGATGAATTAGCTAAACTAGTAAGAGAATTCCATGCTTTTGAGTGTATATTAACGTATTTATATAACATTTGACTAGTTTCGAGTCCTTGGGTGACGAGTTGGGAGTTTCGGGCGCGTTCTTGACTCGGGAAGTAGGTTCTATGCGAGGTGAGTCTCCTTTCCAACCTTGTAAGAGGGAATTGTCCCCATAGGTAAATGTAAATGATTGAATTATCCTTATTTGTGGGGGCTACGCACGCGCAAAGTGACGAGAGTCCGTGCGTAGCTACTACTATGTTATGTCGGGTAGAATTTAGGATTTCACAAGCATGCCTTTATGTGCCTTACCTGTATCTTTGCATGTGTTCCTAGTTGCTTATTATCTTTGATCTTGAGATGAGGATTTTAGGAAGTTATGTGTAAGTTTAAAGGCTTAAATCTCTGATTTCAAGTATAATCCATGATAAATTCTTGAATTTCCTGATAATTTTGTGTATGTCTACGAGTACCCGTGTCGCATGTATGATTCGTGAGGGGGGTAGCCTTACATTTATGTCAACCGCGTCGCATGATCGATTCGCTAGCTGGGTAATAGATGCATTTATGGTTCGTGCCGCTCGACCTTCGACAGTGCACATTTATTTTTGCGTCGCTTCGGCCGTACGCTTCAGCATACTATGTGCTATGTATTTGTCTGAGAGTCTTGTTATTATTATTGTTAAATAAATTGCTTCATGTGGAAGGGAACTTGGGATTTTGTGATAATTTCCATTTGACTCATGAGAATAAATTGCAGTTTTATGTACTCGATACTTCATGCCTTAGTGATTTCCATGACTACTATTCCTGTCTAGACTTATTGAATAGTATTATTGGTTATTGGCCCTAGTAAGTATCACGTTTACCTCTCGTCACTACTTCTTTGAGTTTAGACGGGATACTCACTGGGACTACGGTGTTGGGCGCCAACACGACCTGAGCAGGAATTTGGGTCGTGACAGTTTAAGTGTGGGGTGTTGATAGTAGCCTATATTATGCAATGTAGACGCTATTTATACTCTAAATTAACCATGCTTTATTGATGTTTTAAGTTCTAAAAGATAACAAAATGCTCTAATTGAGATTTTTATACTTTGCAGGAGCCACTCCGAGCTAGGAGGAAGATAAAGAGTGTTTTGAAGTCAACTATGTACATACAAGGCCAATCGAGGATACCCCGGATGAAAAAGAGCAAGAAAAGGCAAAGAAAACAGTGAAAGCTAGGTCCTCGGCCGCGGAGCTGGGCGCGATGAAACGCGGTGCAGAAACAGAATGTTGCTAAACGACCGCGGTCGAGTCCGCGGTCGGGCGTGTAGCGGCCAAGGACCTTAGGGGCTAAAGTGTAAATATCTGGAAAATTAACCTAACCATATAAAAACCCAAAAACTCGCCCAAAGTTATTTTCAAGCTTGTTTTAGACTCAATTGGAGGCAAGAACAAGTGAGAGGAGATCAAGTCATCTTTAGAGTTTTTCCTTCTTCTTTTTACCATTAATTGTGAATCATGAACCATATTATTGCTTTGTTTTATTTTAGTATGAGTAGCTAAACATTTAATCTAGGGATTTGATGGAACCTATTGAAGGATGAATTTCTTGTTATGTTAATATAGATTTGTCAAAGTTTTATCTCTATTTGTTCAACTACATGCTTGTTATTGTTAATTGAAGGGCCCTCAATTAGCTGTGCCTATTTAGTGTGCATTACTTGGGAGAGGGTGCATATTTAGGTCTTTGTTAAACAACATCACTCCTGACGTATATGAGGGATCAATACGAAGGGTTTAAAGGTAGGATTAGGGATAACGAAACCTTGGGTGCGATCTAAGTGAGTTGTCATTAAAGCTAGCTAGCATAATTCGGGAGAATATGTCTAGTATATTGTCGTAATTACTCGGGAGAGATTTACGACAGTCAGAGTGCTCATGATCGATAGAGAAGACTTAGGCAAATTTATAACAAACATAGCAGAAAGGATTCCAACAATAGGGGAAATCATAACCTTAGATCATTCCAGTTATTATTTACAACCCGTTCTTAGTTAGTTCTTATTTACTGCAGTTTCATTAAGTTTAATTAGTTAGAAAACAACCCATATGTTATCTAAATATCTTGGGAACTTTGAATACGTAGAATTTTGTGGGTCTGATAGCGGTAATTGATAGGTTAATTTCTTGTGGGATTCGACTCCAGACTTAATAACCGGAATATATTTGCAGTGACCGCTTTGTCCTTCTTATAAGGTATTGTTAGGCGTGATCAACTAACAAGTCTTGTAACATAACATGGACTTGCTGGAGGCCTCAAATCACATCAAACAACATCAAAACTATGAATCGCACCTCGAATCGAATTATGAATTTATGAATTTTCCAAATTCTATAATTTGCGCCGAAATGTATCAAATTAATCTGGAATGACTTCAAAATTTGCACGCGAGTCTTAAATGACATAATGCAGTTGTTCCAATTTCTAGAATCAAATTTCCACCCTATCAGTAAATTCATGTCCCGGTCAAACTTTCCAAAAATCTTCTATTTTTCCAAATCCAAATCGGAACATACACCCAAGTCCAAAATCACTATATGAAACTATTGTAATCATCAAAATTCCATTCCGGAGTCGTTTGCTCAAAAGTCAAATTTCGGTAAATTGTTTTCATTTAAGCTTCAAAAATGAGAGTTGTTTTTTCAATTAAATTCCGAATCATCCAAAAACCAAACTCGACCGTACACACATGTCATAATACATATTACGAAATTTCTCGGGACCTTAAGTCGCTGAATGGGGCATTAACTCTTAAAATGACAAGTCGGATCGTTACACATCCTCCGCAAGTTCAGCTAGAATTTCTCCGTAAGCTTCGTCTTCCTCTAGTTTTGATTCAGCAAGTCCAAAATTTCTTCTTGTCGAACAGATCCAATCTATGAAAAGTACTATTTTTCCAATCTCTCCCTGATAGACGCTCTATAATCACTGATCTGAAGTCTTGACTGAAAGCGCTCTCTAATTCCATTATTGAAGCTTGAATAGTTAAAATGTCTCGAGCCATCCTTGAAAGAACCGGAAAGTATTTTTATTTGTCCTTCCACCATTGCACAATATTAAAGGAGACTTCGGGATTCACTTCCTCAATTTGTTGCGACAAATAAATTTTAAGCTCATTTAGTTGTGAAAAATCATTATTATTAGAACCAAAAGAACCCTTAAACCCCGCCCAAGAACTAAGTTCTCTTACTCCCGCAGTTCTTTTAGATGATTGAGAATCAGAAGTAGAAAGAATTGGAACATTTGAGAATCCAAAAGTTTAGGCAACGCATCATCTTCAAGTGCTAAACCAATATAAACAGTTTCATACTAAAATTGAGGAACTCCTAATTTCATACAAGGATTTAACAAAGCAGCAACACCATAAATAGGGAGAATAGGGAAAAAATATTTTTTAAAACTTTTTTCTCATAGAATCAATAGCAAGTTGATAAATCTCCCCACCCTCTGAAAAATAAGCAAAAAAATTTGCAAGTTATGCAATATAAACTAAATATTTAGAAATAATAGGATAATATTGCCCAAAAAAATTATCTGTAGCAATATAAAAGTTTTCTAAAAGGTCAACAAGCATTTTAACACTAGCCCAATCACTATTTGTAAGGTAATCATCATCATCACTTGCATGTGCATCAAACATTGAGTTTATGGGGTTTCTATATTCATATGTAACAACCAAACTTTCATACATATAAATTCATCTAGTTGGACAAGGTTTAGGAACCTTTCTTTCTCGTAGGCCACGTTCATCGCATCTTTTAAAATATTCTCTAAGCCTACTTCAGTGGTTTGAATGAAAAAGCCAGTAAAGAGCCATTTTAACCTTTTCAATTTTAATATTTAAAATTCTCATACCATCACCCATAATTAAATGGTAAATATGACAAAACATCTAACATGAAAAATGTCACTAAATGCAGGATTTAGCGTAGTAGTAAGCAAGTCTATAACATTTTTGTTATTAGTAGCATTATCCATTGAAACTGATATTATTTTATCACTAATGCAAAATATCTGTAACTGTGCTAGCAATAAACTCCATGTGTGACTGAAGCAATTATCTATAAGCAATTATGTACTTTTGCATTATCCAATCCTCATCAATCCAATGACTGGTAATAGTAATGTAATCACAGTTGTTGCCACTTCTACCAATATCAGTTGTAATAGAAACACGACAATTTATATGAGTAAATAAATAACATAAATATTTTTTATATTCATGCTTATATTTAGAAATATCTCTCTTTACGGTTGTGCCAGGAAAACCTTTATAAGTAGGATTAAAAAGAATTTCTAATATAATCCACAAACGAAGGGTCAGAAGGGAAACTATAGGATAAGCACATAACATTTACCATTTTTACTAATTCTTTCCGATCTTTTTTTGGATCATAATATAAAATACCACCGATTAACAGTATTAATTCCTGGTTGAAATTGATTTGAACCGGTACTAGAGTCTGCCTGACTAGGACTAGGTACACTTTTGTCCCTCGGCCAAAGCTTTCAGAAGTTCATATATGACTCTATCTTTAGGGTATTTCTTTCTGTCTAGTCAAAGTCCCCCCCTCCCCC
>ML253257.1:31646-49416 GCA_005239495.1 Nicotiana undulata
CCCCGATCCAAAATATTTAAAAACTAATTCCATAGCACAAGTTTTACACTTAGCCTTATTTTGTGGAACTAGTTGAGTAAAAAATGGCCAAATAGGAGATGTTTCCTGCCATTTGGTAGGTTGTCTAGAAAACGTAGAGGCAGTAACAGGAGTATCAGATAGGTCATCATTAGGATTAGCAGCATTATCACTAGTTGGATTAACATCAGTAGCATGACTAGTGGGTGTATCATCATCTAGTTGAGTTTCATCAAGATCAATTTCATCGTCATCATTTTCATCAATAGTATTATAGTTATTAGAATAAAGAGCATTCATTAATTCATGGTCTAATTGTTCTCCAGGTGCAATATTATTGCAAAATTGACTCTCGGTAAACTATAATAAACTATTATCGGTCTCAAAAATAGCAGGTCTAGAACGGTATGGGGTTTGGTTCGGGGAGCCAGGGGCAGGGGAGGAGGAACAACAATACCACTAGATTCACCACTCTTGGATTTTTTCTTATTCTTATTCTAACCAAAAATATTTTTAAGGAAGACATCTTAGTTAATCAAGTAATAGAAAATAAATAAAACAAACAAAACTATAATATTAAGGCTTAAGAGTTGGAACAAGTTTACCGAATTGACGAATAACTTGTTGAAAATTGATTATCGTTGAAGACCTGAAGACTTCAATTCACCAACTTCACAGTTTTTTTCACAAATTGTAAGCAACCTCAATATTGTTTTACTATTTTTTGGAATAAAGTAAACAATAGTAGCAAGTATAGAAAAAACCTAGAGAGGGATTGTGATAGATTGAAATTGATTTTTGTAAGAAAAATAAAAGAATGAAGGGATATTTATAGTTGAAAATAGGGGAAAAGTGTAATTATAAAAAGTTTGGGGTTAAAACAAAGTAGGATGGGGGGTTAATGGCTATCTTCTAAATAGCAAACGTCTATTTTATAAAGCCCAACAACTATTTTTTTTAATAGACAAACAACTATTGTTTTTAAAAATTACCGTTGAGCTCGTTTTGCCCACGAAGGGACCAGTCCAGTCCCGGTCCTGTCACGACCCAAAATTCATTAAAGGTCGTGATGACGCCTAACACCACTGTCAGGCAAGCCAACAAAAAATGTTTAAGTTAATTACTCATTATAGTATTACTGAAATCGTAATTTCCTTCAATTAATTAGTACGGAATTAAATTTTACAGATTACTTAATAATATCTTCACAACTACAATACTAAACAACCAATAATCATTCCAAACCCTTGTGTAAAAAGTGAAGGAGAATTTAATAGAAGTAAAATAAAATACGGCATCTGTCCGGAATACAAATTGGACAAGAGAATATAAATAACTCTGAAGGAGACTCTACTGGCTGCGGATCGTAACATGAAATGCAGCTCACGGTAAGTCCCTGCATCATTTGCGCCTCCGCACAAAAGGACCACCAGGCATAAAACTACCTGCACAAAAATGTGCAGAAAGTGTAGTATAAGTACGTAAATCAACGTGTACCCAGTAAGTATCTAGCCTAACACTAGAGGAGTAGTGACGAGGGGTCGACATCGACACTCACTAGTGGTCCACTAATATCAGGTACAGTAAGAAGGTGAACAAATATGAGTCAGAGTAAATAAATGAAATAAACAAGTATAAATAAGTTGTACAATTCTCCTCTTTACAGTAGGATCAGGCTCTCAATTAGCAAATTCCTTCTACGGACCTCCGAATTCACTTCCGATTGCGCTCCCAACTCCATAATTACCATACGGAGCTATTCCCAGACTCAAAATCCCAAACGGACATCAATATCACTGAAATGTACTTCAACCCAGACTTATGAAATTTCTTCTAAAATGCTGACTTTTACAATATGTGCTGAAACGCTCCCGGGTCATCCAAAACCCGATCCGAACATACGCCCGATTCCAAAATCATCATACGAACCTGATGAAACCTTCAAATCCTGATTCTGAGGTCGTTTACTCAAAAACCACATCTTAGTCAATTTTTCAACGGAAAGCTTCCGAAATGAGAATTTTTCTTCCCAAATTAACTCTGAACTTCCCGAAATTAAATTCTGACCGCGAATATAAGTCATAATACCTGAAATGAAGTTGGTCATGGACTTAAACCGCCAAACGACGCGCTAGAGATCAAAATGTCTGGTCGGGTCATTACAATCTACCCCTTTTGGAGCATTGTTCGGAGATTGTGAGGTAGCTGCTCAACGTCCGCAGCTTGCCCATTCTTCTTTCCTACTCTGTCATTTTACTTTACTTCCCATACTTGTTTGTAGTAAAGAATTAGTGATAGATCGTATCACCTATTAGATGCTCATGACGGTTGACTACATGTGGTGGGGCTGTGTTTTAGACATTTTTGGCTATTATTATTGTTGAAATGCTTAAAAACGAATTTTTAATGAACTATTGGATATTTTATGTATAAAATGGGAGCCTTTATGTTATTTTCAGTAAATTAGCTAGCCTAGTATCACGATAGGCGCCATCACGACCAGTTTAGGTTTGGGATCGTGATAGTAAACCAGAAACATGAAGAACGAACTAACTTATACCAACAGGAAAGTATCTTAACCAATATTCTTTCACTACAGTTAAACATATTACATTTCGTATTCAAGTAACAACCCAAAATGTCATGTGAGATTTAACCAAACTAATCTAATACGTGAATCGGTCAAAACATGCTTTATACTTCTTTATAACAAAGTTGCGGTCACTCATTTACGGGATCTGTAAAGAAGGGCATAAAGGCATACAAGATAACATGTATATCCAAGCAACCAAAGTCTGTTTCGAACAATACATAAAAAAAAAACCTTTTGGGAATGTCAACTACTAGTATAGAGTCATAATTTTAACAATCTGAATGTAGAAGTTTGAAATTTCAAAGTTCATAAAGCTTGAATTGGAGTGCGATTCGAGGTTTTGGCGTTGTTTGATGTCATTTGAGGCCTCGAGCAAGTTCGGGGGATGTTATAGGCCTGAGTGGTGTGATTGGACGGGGTCCTGAGGGCCTCGGGTGTGTTTCGGGGTAGTTTCGGGTCAATTTTGTGTGATTTGCTATTGTTGGTTTGCAGGTGTCGAGGTTGTTCTTTGCGAACATGGAGGGCCTCACGCGTTCGCGAAGAAAGAAAATTTGAGGCTGCAGGATTTGGCCTTCGCGAACGCGTGGTGATGGACACAAACGTGAAAGGGTCGGGTAGGTTCTCTATGCGAACGCGTCATGAGAGACACGAATGCATAGAAGGAAATGGGAGCTGGGGGCCTGGGGTCGTTGGCTTATGCGAACACAGAGTGAGGCGTGCGGACGCGGAGGTATAGGGAAGCTGGCCATCGCGAACGCGTTCGTTGGGGTGCGAACGCGTAGAGTAAAATGTTGGGCCTAAATTGCTGGGCTTCACGAACGCGGTGGAGCAGATGCGTTCGCAAAGAAAGAGGGCAGCACCTGGGCAGATTGTTTTAAATCGGGGTTTGAGTTCATTTCACCCATTTTTCACACGGCTAGGGCGATTTTGGAGAGCTTCAAAGGGGGATTTTCATCAAGCAACACTAGGTAAGTGATTTCTTCCCATTTTTTAGATAAATACTTAGGTTATACATGGATTAGACATGAAAAATTGTGGAAATTTGGGATTTTTGAAGAAAGATCTAGAATTGGTAGTTTTGAATTTTGATCACGAATTTGGGCATGGAATTTGGAGAAAATCATATATTTGAGTTTGTGAGGTTATGGGTCATCATTATCTTCGAAAATTTAGGAATCCGGGCACGTGGGCTCGAGGAAAATTTTGTCAGCTTTTTGAGTGGAGTTAGGAATTTATATAAATTGAAATGTTACAAGTATTAAAGTATATTTTCATTGGTTTTCCCGTTATTTGGATAGTTGTGGAGCGTTGTGCATTGATTCGAGTCATCGGAAGGGTTTGGAAGTCGGTTATGAATCTTCGGAGCGAGGTAAGTCTCCTTTCTAACCTTGTAAGGGGGAATGTCCCCGTAGGTGAACTAATTAAATATGTGCTACTATTTGTAGGGGCTACGTACGCACGAGGTGACGAGAGTCCGTGCGTAGCTACTATTATGCTTATGTCCAGGTAGTCTAGGACCCAAAAGCATGCTTTATTTGCTGTAATTGTAACTTTACTGATAAATTTATAAGATTTAAACCTTATCGAACTTGGCAAATGAATTTTCAGAAAAGATTTAAACACTATCTACGTGTCCATTAAAAGATACTTTTATGCTTATGTCGAGGTAGTCTAGGACCCAAAAGCATGCTTTATTTGTTGTAATTGTAACTTTACTGATAAATTTATAAGATTTAAACCTTATCGAACTTGGCAAATGAATTTCCAGAAAAGATTTAAACACTATCTACGTGTCCATTAAAAGATACTTTTATCACTTCCTTGGGTAAGTGTTTTCCTGATAAAATGTGAATTTATTGTGTGAAGATGTGTATCTATGAGTACCTGAGTCACATGTATGATTCGCGAGCAGGGTAACTCTATTATATATATATGATCGTGTCGCATGATCAATTCGCGAGCGAGGTAATAGATGCATCTATGGTTCGAGTTGTTCGACCCTTCGGCAGTGCACAGTTATTTATTATTGGTCCGAGCCGTTCGACCCTCAGCATTTCCTGCGCATCATATTAATTGCTAAATGCCATCCGTGATTTTAATTGTTAAATTGCCTTATGATGTAAATTGCTAAATGAAATGACAGAATCCGAGATTTATAAATTTATGGAAAAGTTGTCCTTTCATGTTGTTAATTGTTATTTGATTTTAGTTTCCATATTTGACATCACACTTGATTATACTGAATTGACCTCTAGCAAGTGTCAAGGTCGACCTCTCGTCACTACCTCTTTGAGGTTAGGCGGGATACTTACTGAGTACACGTTGTTTTCGTACTCATGCTACACTTGTTGTGCATTTTGTTGCACAGGTACATGTATGTCTAGTGTCCCCGCTTGGTGCCGTGACATGGTTGATATGGGGACTTAGGCGAGCTGCACCATTTCGAGACGACCCGCACCCGGCAGAGTCTCCCTCAGATGTATTGCACTGTATTTTAAATTCTTTGTCCAGTTTGTACTACGGACAAATATTGCATTACATGTATACTTCCTAGAAATTGTTCATGCACTTGTGACACCGGGTTCTGGGATGACTTTGGGATGTACTTGTTAATTGAATTATTAAAGAATCGTTTTTTATTCAATAAATTTTATTGATTGTTATATAATGAACGAAAGGTAACGAATTGAAAATACTAAAATAAAGATTTTTATCAACTATTTAATGATTGGCTTGACTGACAGTGGTGTCCGGCGTCATCACGACCTTAATGGATTTTGGGTCGTGACTTGGACCTCACCAAAATGGGCGATTATACTTCAAATCAGAAAAACCCCACAGATACACTAGCTTCTTGCCAAATATTACGCACGATTTCAAGAGTAGATTTTATAGAAATGTCGAGGCGTACAACCCGATCCCATCATAATTTGTGCACTACTGATGGTCGAACGACACGAACCATAGATGCATTTATTAAACTACGAGGCGAACGGCCCGTTCCCATGAGAGTGTGGTACATAAATCCTGCCGAGGCGAACGGCCTGATCCCATTAGAATAAGAAGCTTTAACAGGTCCTTGCCCCACTCACGAATAAGTGGGTTATAATTTCTTTAACAAAAAACCCTTTAAATTAAACACACACACACACGTATATATATATATATANGTGCAATTGTTTCCGTGACTAATCATGAAACTCATGAAGTATCTACAATAGTGAGTCCATCACTCTACGCATGTCTAGTCTCAAGTCGTAATGCGAAATAAAGGAATTAAACGAGCAAGGATAACCCCTATATTATAAGTATAGCATGGTTTGAACCTTAGTCTATCCGGACAGCAACATGAAACTAGCTACGTACGGAATCTCGTCATCTTGTGCGCACGTAGGCCCCCGCAACAAGTAGAAAATAACAATTACAACACCTAGAAGGTAGTTTCATCCTCGCAGGGTTAAACATGAGACTTACCTCGCCTCAAAGCATACTTTCCGATCCACAATTGTGCTTTAAACCCTCAACTCGGTTCCAAATGACCTGAAACTAGTCAAATGTTATTTAAAATAGTCAATACATGTTTAAGAGTTCATATCCTAACTATTAAAGTGATTTTCCAACCCAAATTGAAGAATTCCTAAAATTCACCCCCGAGCCCACGTGCCCGGATTCCAAAACTTTTCTGAGAAAATTGTTATCTATAACATCTTGAAGTCAAATATGTGTTTTTCACCAAATTGCATAACCATTTCCGTGGCCAAATCTCATTTATCCAAAACCTAGGTTTTTCATCTAAACTCTTGATTTCACCAATTTTTACATGTTAATCGACCCATAATCTATGTATTTAACTCATGTTTTATAGAAATTACTTACCTCAAAGTGCAAGATGAAAATCCTCTTCCAAAAGCTCCAAAAATCGCCCAAGAGATGAAATAAAATGAGCTAAATGGCCTAAGTCCCGCATTTAATAAGTCTATGCATAGGTCGCATATGTCACCTTTGCAACACCTGTTTCGCACATGCAAAGGTCGAAAATGCAAACATGGGCTCCCACTGCCAAGGTCGCAAATGGGCCCAAGGACTCACAAATGCGAACCCTATCAAGGTCTCAAATGCGACTGAAATCCTCGCAAATGCGAGCTATGCCCAGGCCAGGCTTCTTCGCAACTGCGAATCCCTTCTCGCAAATGCAAGGTTCACAAATGCAAACCAATTCTTGCATTTGCGGTGCCTGCAACACCAGCAAAAGAACACCAGAAAGCTGAAGATTCCTCATCTTCTGAACATGTTCGAAACTCACCCGAGCCCTCAGGGCTCCACACCAAACATCTATACAATTTTAACAACATCACACGAACTCGCTCGCGCGTTTGAAATGCTGAAATAACATCAAAACCCACGAATCGGACGCCAAAACACATGGATTAACTCATGAACTCAAAAACTTCTATAAATGCTTCCGTGCGTCCGATTTCTATCAAATCAACTTGGTATGCTACCAAATTTTGCGTGCAAGTCTTAAATGACATTATGGACCTACTCAAATATCCGTAATTGGAATCCGAACCTGGTAACATAAAGTCCACCCTCAGTCAAACTTTCCAAAAACTTCAAATTTCCAACATTCACCAAAAGACCCTGAAACGACCTACGGACCTCCAAATCCACTTCTGGATGCACTCCTAAGTCCAGAATCACCATACAGAGCTATTCCCAGGCTTGAAATTCCAAATGGACGTCTTTAATGTAAAAATCCACTTCAACCCAAACTTATGAAAGTCACTCAACATGCAAACTTCCACTATTAGGCGCCGAAATGCTCCCCGGTCATCCAAAACAAAATCCGGACATACGCCCAAGTCTGAAATCATCATACGAACCTGTTGGAACATTCAAATCCCGATTTCGAGGTCATTTACTAAAAAGAATCAAACCTTAGTCAATTCCTCCAACTTAAAGCTTCTGAAATTAGAACCTTCTTTCCAAATCAACTCCGAACTTCCCGACATTCAATCCGACCATGTGTATAAGTCATAATACCTGCAGTGAAGCTACCCATGGCCTCAATCCACTGAACGACGCGCTAGATCTCAAAATGACCGGTCGGGTCGTTACATTCTCTCCAAACTTAAACATACATTCGTCCTCGAACGTGCTACGAAATGCTCTGGAGTTGTCTGAAATCACTATTTAACACCTCGTGCACCTACCCGTGCTACTACAACTCAGTTGAGAACATTAGCTCGAGCCAATTTGAAGATCCTCTCCTTTATTTAGTCAAGTAAGCCTTAGAAATAAGTTCCAACATCCGGAATTCTCCACCAGGCTTGTTTCCAACATACGAACACCGTATCAATCACTATACACTGCACCAAACATGATCGTATGCCGTTACTGAATTCATACCATGCACCGTGTAACTCATTTCACAAAGGCAATCTTTCCTAAGCTCAACAGCTAAAATTTTCACTAACCCGAAGCCCGTAGTATACCTCATGACTAATATAAGCCCTACTTCAAATCTCGCAATATTGCCACAACAGAAAAGATGTGTAGAACTCATAGCCATCTGCCAAGTCAAAATTTATTGAGTCTCTCCTACCGAAAAGAACCATTACCTCATTATGGACTAAATAATGATATTTACTCTTTAATGTGCCTTATATAAATTTGATCGCACTTATTCCAGGTCCAATAATCTCGTCTCACCCAGTACAAAATGCCCGGGATCCCTTGAGGTCCTTAGGGAACTCTGACACACCCGGACATGAGAAAGGCTATGAAATACTTGGGCATTTGAGGTTATGGAAATCTGGGCTTGTTTTCAAGCTCCCTATAGTATAACTTCTTCTTTTCCCTTTATCTATTTATGTAATTCATTCAATATTGGTCTGTAATAATTATTGTAAATGAATATTGGGGATGGCTAGTGAAATGGGGAGGGTAGCTATATATTATAAATGTCAATGGGTAGATATCATGTCCTTAAGTTTACTGCTTCAGCATCTCATGTGACAGTTATACATGTTTATGATAATCACTTAGAAATACTTCTCCTAGGTTAATAAACAGCATCAACATAAAGTTGTCACTCATGTGCATTCATAACTCATGTTTTGTGCCTTTAGAAATCATGTCTTTATAAATTCTGTCACTTGCACTAGATATCATGTTCCTAGGTTTACTGCTTCATCATCTCAATTGACACTGGTGCATATTTATAACTATCACTTAGGAATCATGTTCTTAGGATAACCAATGTAAACTGTCACATGAATCCTTCTTAACAACTCGGTAAATTTCTATGCATTTAGAAATCACGCTTTAGGAATTCTGCATGTCCTGAAATCATTTTGTGTTTATATGTGCGTATTAGATACCATGATCGAGGGTCTATTTAAACGCCTAGTTTAAACTACTGATTCATAAAAAGAGGTAAAAATAGTCTTGTATTTAATTATCTTGTTTTAAATCAAACTTGTAATAATCCCTGTATTATCAGACTTACAACATCTAGAACAGCATGCTTCTAGGCCATAAACAGCTTCTAAATTGTCTAATGTTTCTGGTAACTATTATGCAGGATCCCACACCTAGGCAAGCCGTAGGTATTCAACCTATATAAAACTGAAAAACTATTTTCTCTTTGCATTTACTGCTTAACAATTTACAGGTTTAAAAAATTAATAGGCAAACTGATTAGGGCCTTGTTTCTGAGTTTATAAAAACAAAGATGCATACTCATGTGCATTGACACACGCTTAGACATCCTGTTTAGGTCATTTCTTTAATAAAAATTGCTCTTGTTTGTGTTTGAGACGTGTTGTTTATGTGTATTATTTGTGGAGGTAAATTTGGGCCTCTTAACTGCTTCTTTCCTGCCTTTATCTGTTAAGTCCTATTTGTTCTTGCCTGTCGCCTATAATTTTTCTCCTCTTAAATAAAACATAAGGGGTTTGTCTAGAACTGCCTGTATTAGAGGTCCTAAATTCCTCCGGGGCCATTAAGAAGGGACGGGTAACAACACGCATAGAGATCGCCAAATAAACTCGCTTAATAACCGCTAAGGGGTGGGTTAAAGGGTAGATAGGGATATGACGACCAGTGTGCTAATGCCACATTGAGCCCCTTATGGAGGAGTGATTACCGGGCATTGCATTGATGTGATCCTATAGGATAAACAACTTAGTACTCCCCTACTCCTTATATATGTATGATTAGGCTATAAATCCTTTTAAACCTTATACATGTGCCTAGACTTTAAATCTTTTAAATTTTATCATATATGTGTGCTTAGACTGCGAATCCTTTCAAACTTTTAGTTGTTAACATGTATACTCTTTGATTACCTACTTGCTACTTGTTTGAATTCACAAAGTTTGTTTGGCTGGGAATCACAGTTTTGGACTTTGAGGGGTGCCTAACACCTTCCCCTCGGAGTAATTTCAAGCCCTTACCCAATCTCGGGTTATCCAATCTGTGTTATAAATGAACCTTAGTAGGTGCCCTAACGCACCTTAATTCATTAGGTAGCGACTGTTTAAATTCCTTATATCCCTTTTCCAAAAGGAAATGAGTTGTCCCAATAATGTCAAAAACCCTGACCGATCTGAAAGGAGAGGAAAAAGGGGGCGTGACAAAGCCATGTTGCATTCCTCTTCATATCATGCAAACTCCTTTCTGTCGTATCTAATCTTCCCTAGTGTAGTGGCCAATATTCAAAATTAAGTCTGTAGACCTGGTCACTATCAATTACAATTCCAAATTTTCCCTAAACTTCCCTACCGGCGTGTGGTTATCCTACCACAAAGATCCCATGCTACTCTGTCGCTCTCCCACTTTGGTCAAACCCTCTTGTTTAAGAAACTACTCGACTTTTGCTTCCCATACTTGGCCTTCTAGAAATTTAACCGCCGCAAGACACATCCCATATATCCTTCCTCATAATGCCCAGTTGTTGCCTTAAATCAAAATCCATCTCTGTAGCACTTGAACCAATAGATCGATTTTGAACCACAGCACACTGTTGTCACGACCTAAACCGAAAGTTTCGCGACGGGAACCCGACGTCTTACTCAACCGAGTACCAACGTAACATATCTTTCTTATCGTACTATAATTGGTAACTAGGCCAACATGGCCACAACTTGTAATGTATAACTCTAAGTGTGAAAGCACTGTGCCAATGAACCATCTTTCTTAAAACATGAATACATATGGGCCGTCAGGACCTCTGACATAATGTACAAAATGAACCTCTGTCTACAAAGCCTCTAAAAGTATTAGACGTTAAATGAGATAGGGTACTGGACTACCCATAAGTCTGTAGCAAAATCCCGACACGATGACTCATAGACTCGGTTGCACTCCAAATAAGGTGGAGTCTTACCGATCCTTTGTTGAATGCTCACCTTGTCTACTATGAGGGCTCATCAAACTGATTGTCTATACATGCAGGCATGAAATGCAGCGTCCCTAGAAAAGGAGACGTCAGTACAAAATAGTGTACCGAGTATGTAAGGCAATAAACAACTGAAAGCTGAAACTGAACTGATAATATAATGACTGAAAGTAATTGGGAGTCAAAGATAATCTGAAGGTATGCTTACCTACTGATACTGACTCAACTCTCTCAATATAGTAAGTAAAATAGTTGTCCGGCCTAATAAGGCTCGGTATCTATAACTGCTCTGCCGTAGTAGGCTCGCTCATAGGTGATCGGCCATACTAGGCTCTGTATCTCGGCAAACTGGGCTCGGCCATAGCAAGCTCGGTATATAACTTACGATATGATAAGAGGTAAATTATATATATATATATATAACATCTTCTCTCTTGATTGGAAGAAGACAATACTCAATTGAATATAAAATACCGATAAGGAAGAATACTGTAACTTACGAGACTAGGATAATGTATATAAATTCGGGAGTGTGAACTTCTCTTTATGCCTCGTTATCAAACTCATGTAGTTATGGGATCATGTCAAAATGAAGGAAAAATTTAGCCTTAACATACCTGAGCCGATTCTCTTGACAATCCCTATAACACACGCCAATTGCGACAAACCACGTAATGACGGATCCAAGTAGAAAAAAATTCGTATAATATTCTTGAGAAAGATTGTACCGTCTTCTCTTAGAATTTCATCTTACGCTGCTATTACATAATATCGTATGAATCTACTGAAATAGATTTGTTATTATTGTTGAAGATCTCATCATTTACCCCTTTTCGAAGCCTTTCTCCATTTGAAACTTAAGGAAATTTTCATGTGGAAATTAAACTAATGTTGAAAGCAATTTATGTTTTCCATGGCAGATCCATATGATCTCTTTCCTCAAATGAATGAAGGAATTTGAAAGGTTCCTTATTATAGTGGTTTGGGGCCCACTTGATAGGGTTACTTGGCGAAAGACTTTTCCAAATATTGCCACCTTTTATGTAAAATTAATAGTCACCATTTCCTTGAGGCATGGCTACCACATTAAAGTGTCCTTAATCTTTATCCCAAGGACTTTAATTTCTTAGCTAATCTTCCCACCAAAATTATTAAGTAACCTAATTATCTCCATAATTAAGAATTATCTCAAATTACTTAAAATACTACTCAATTTTAGCATACCTTATACACCTCACTATCATGGTCATTTGGTACCTTGTATGGCACTAATCCATAAATACCGGGTATTATAACTTGGATCGTATTTATCCCAAAATGTCAAACTTTGACGAAACTCACTTTCTTCGATTCTCTTACCCTCCCATCTTCACGAATTTTCTTATTACTTGTTTGAAGTAACCTAATACTTATAATCCCAAAATAATCTCATTCTCGAACTTACGCCGATTAACTTACGACGAAACTTTAATGTACAAAAATGCGGGATGTAACAATTGCGACCTTTGACCGCCGCTTCCTCGACACCATTTCACAATTCTCTACCCCAAAGGAGAATTGAAGAAGACCATAACACCGTCGAAATTAACGCATTCAACAATGATGACGACACCACATCACAGATAAAAATTCCACCACACTCGAAAGTACCAAGTCTCGTTACTCCATTAACTGAAACCTGAGCATTCATAATTTGATTGCCTTTCCTCCGCCGGAACTAAATGTTGAACCTCTAAGACATGAACTGAGAAATCCTTCTATCAAGTCATTCTTTCCGCGATCCATAAATAAGCATCTTATCATTACACCAACACTGCGTAATAGCAACGCACGAATCATCATAAAAATTAGTGCCCAACTTCAAATCCATAGGCAATACTGATACTGAGTTGAAACGACATAACATCCTTTTGCAAGGCTACGACAATAGCCCAATCATTTACGCAGGGAGAAATATCATGCACCACATATGTCGTACCATTAAAATTCCTCGATTCCCAATTGATAACAAGCGCTTCATGTCGCATAAGATTGAATAAGAAATAAATAAAGGCACAAGCCTCAATGGAATCAAATCGCACGATGAGGAATCGGGAAGGGAAGTGCTCCTAACAGTCCTATAGCCTCTCGAAGATAAGTACAAACATCTCCATACCGATCCGCAAGACTCTATTATATTTGATCATGACTCGCGAGACCTAAGTGAACCTAGTGCTCTGATACCATGTTGTCACGACCCAAAATCCATTAAAGGTTGTGATGGCGCCTAACACCACAACAATAAATGTTTAACTTAATTGCTCAATTTAGTATTTTTGATATCGTAATTTCCTTCAATTAATTAGTACAAGATAAAATTTTACATAGTACATAATAATGTTTACACAACTACACAACTGAACAACCCATAATCATCCCCAAAACATGGTGTCACAAGTGCATGAGCATTTACTAGGAAGTAAAATAAAATACAATATATGTCCGGAGTATAAATCTGAAGGAGACTCTGTTGGCTGCGGATCGTAACATGAAATGCAGCTCACGGTAAGTCCCCGCATCATCCGCGCCTCCGCGCCTAAAGGAACACCAGACATAAAAGTACCTGCACAAAAATGTGCAGCAAGTATAGTATGAGTACGTAAATCAACGTGTACCCAGTAAGTACCTAACATAACCCCGGAGGAGTAGTGACGAGGGGTCGACATCAACACTCACTAGTGGTCCAATAATATCAGGTAGAGTAAGGAGGTGAACAAATATGAGTCAGAGTAAATAAATAAAATAAACAAGTATAAATAAGTGGTACAATTCTCCTCTTTATAGTTGGCTCAAGCTCACAATTAGAAAATTCCCCCCTAAGTCAGAGTATGTATATATATATATAGATATATCGGAAACAATTTCATAAAAGGAGTACAATTGTTTCGTGACTAATTATGAAACTCGTGAAGTCTCTAGAATAGGTAGTCCATCACTTTATGCATGTCTAGTCTCAAGTTGTAATGCGAAATAAAGGAATTAAACGAGCAAGGATAACCTTTATATTACAAGTATAGCATGGTGTGAACCTTAGTCTACCGGACAGTAACATGAAACTAGCTACGTAAGTACTCTCGTCACCTTGTGCGTACGTAGCCCCCGCAACAAGTAGCAAATAACAATTACTACACCTAGAGGTAGTTTCCTCCTCATAGGGTTAGACTGGAGACTTACCTCACCTCAAAGCTTACCTTCCGGTCCACAATTGTGCTTTAAACCCTCAGCTCGGTGCGAAACGACCTGAAACTAGTCAAATGTTATTTAAATTGGCAATACATGTTTAAGAGTTTATATCCTAACTATTAAAGTGATTTTATAGCCCAAATTGAAGTGTCACGACCCAAATCCTAATCCGGGTCACGATGGCGCCCAACAGCGGGGTTAGGCAAGCCGATATAATTTCCACTAAGTGATTCCCTTCCCATTCGACCAACAAGTCAATGGTTACCAGTTTATAACAACTAACATGATACTAGTCCTGAGTGAAGGTAAAATCATAGTAGATACAAGGCCGAAATAAAACATATACATAGATATACATCCCTAAAACCCCAAAAAAATATACCGCGTGTGTGCCAGGAACTAGTGTCACGAGTGTCACGGGCAACTACTGAATATACAAAGACTACAACATATACAGGGTCCCAGTTTGAATGAAATAGACAGAGAGCATAACAAAAGAAACTCCAGGGTGCTGCTAGGAAGTCGTCGGGAAAACAGCTCACCGTGAAGTATGACCACGCTATCAATATCTGGCACCGCCCTGAAAATCAGATGGACCCAGCCTCCGGACCTGTACAGTCAAGTACAGAAAAGGAAAGAAAGTGCAGCATGAGTACATATATATAAATATGCACCCAATGAGTATCCCATCTAATCTTGAATAAGTAGTGACGAGAGGTCGACTCGATACTCACTAAGATCCAACAGTCGTAAGGTAAGCATGATGTAAAGAAAACTGTAGGCAAGTAAAACAAATAATCAAGTACATCAATACCCGGCATCAAATAACAATCTCAATCAAACAAGTTTGATATCCGCCGTGGCGTACGGCCCGATCCCACCCTGGTAGCCTCAATCTCGCCGTGGCGTACGGCCCGATCCCACCCTGGTAGTCTCAATCTCGCCGTGGCGTACGACCCGATCCCACCCTGTTAGTCTCAATCTCGCGGTGGCGTACGACCCGATCCCACCCTGGTAGTCTCAATCTCGCGGTGGCGTATGGCCCGATCCCATAATATAATCAATCATCACTCTGCCGTGGCGTACGACCCGATCCCATAATATAATCAATCATCACTCTGCCGTGATTCTCTTATCACAGAAGTATACAAGTCATGTCTATGCGACCACAGGGGAAAATAATGAGCATGTTGTGTCCTAGCTACCCGGACGAAGCAGTAATAGCCACTACGTACGGACTCTCGTCACTCGGTGCGTACTTAGCCCCCAAANTCAAAATTCTGAAACTACCCTCGACGGCTCACAGCTAGACAAACATAGCATAATTGAATCATTTTATGCTCCAAGAATAAGAATTAACAAGAAATCCCAAAATATAGTATTCTTGAAGGTTTGTTTTGAAATTTTGACCTCGGGCCCACGCGTTCGAATTTTGAAAATTCTTGAAGGAATGAATTACCCGAAGCTCAAGGATCGTGATTACATAATTTATTTAGGAATTCATGGCTAAAAAAGGATAATTCCCTAATTATCAAAGCCCTAGAATTTTCTACCAAATTTCATGATTTTTGATATTTTAATAGATAACTAGTTGGATTTCAATAGTAAATCCATGAATTTAGAGAGGGAATTACACTAACCTTGAGGAACTTGACCTTGGACAGCTTTTCCCTAGCTTTGAGGAGCTTTAATGGAGGTTGGGTATTGAAAATGAAGAAGAAAACCCGTAATTGGGCAATTAAATACTGCCCAGGAAAAGCTTAACTGCGATCGCGACACTAGGCCTGCGATCGCGAAGGGCAACCGGACTAACCTCTGCGATCACATCAGAGGTCCTGCGATCGCGAAGACCATCTGGTCTGACCTCTGCGATCGCGGCAGAGGTCCTGCGATCGCGATGAACAATTTCACCCGGCCCAGCTGCGACTCAATGCGATCGCGTGAAAGGTCTGCAATCGCGAAGCTTTGGGGCCCGGACCTATGCGATCGCAAGGGGAAGCCTGCGATCGCAGAGAACAATCAGCAGCCCAGCAAAACCCTTCTCCTCGATCGCGACCCACCTTCTGCGATCGCAGAGAAGGAAACCAGATAGAGAAATTTCTGGTTTTTCCAACTTAGCTCTCGGGGGTCTAAAACACCCCCGAGCCCCTCGGGACCCCGTCCAAAAGCACCGGCAAGTCTGTATTCATGATACGGACTCGCTCGAACTTCCAGAACATGAAAAGAAACAACGGAACTCGAAATTCAATCCCAAAATCAAATTATTCAAACTTAAGAACTTAAGAATTCTAGAATTCGCTACATTACGCCGGACGGGTCTATACTACTTGGAATGACCCCAAATTTTGCAGACAAGTAATAAATGACCATTCGGAACTATTGCCGGTCCCGAATTTCATTCGGACCCCGATAGCATGAAGTCCCGTTCCAGGCCAAATTCTAAACTTAAGGAAATCCTGATTTCCATTTCGGGCGCCGAAACGCTCCAGGGTCATCAAAAACCCGAGTCGAACATACGCCCAAGTCTGAAATGATCATACGGAACTACTGGAGCTTTCAGAACTCGATGGCGAGGTTGTTTTCTCAAAATGTTGACCGAAGTCAAACTTGGCCAAATAGGCCAGCCTTAAGGAACCAAGTGTTCCTAAACCATCCAAATCATTCCCAAATCCCGGACCACCCGCTCCCGCGATTCATAAAGCACGAATAGCCGCTATGGAAGGTTTCATTTAAGGAAATGGGACCCTGATACGCAAAACGACCGGCTGGGTCGTTACATTCTCCCCCTCTTAAATAAACGTTCGTCCTCGAACGGAACTAGAATCGTACCTAGAGTGTTGAATAGCTGTGGATATATGCTCCGCATGTTCCTTTTGGACTCCCAAGTCGCCTCCTCAACTGGTTAGCCCCTCCACTGGACCTTAACCGCAGAAACTATCTTAGACCTCAGCTGGCGGTCCTGCCTATCAATAATGGCAACTGGCTCCTCCTCGAAGCCCAACTTCTCATCTAACTGGATAGTGCTGTAATCAACCACATGCGAGAAGTCGGCGTGATACCTTCGAAGCATAGATACATGAAATACTAGGTGAACTCCTGATAAGGCTGGAGGCAAAGCAAGCTCATAAGCAATCTGTCCAACCCGCTTCAGCACCTCGAAAGGACTAATAAACCTGGGGCTCAGTTTACCTTTCTTCCCAAATCTCATTACACCTTTCATCGGCGAAACCTTCAACATGACCTTATCTCCCTCCATGAATGCTACATCACGTGCCTGCTGATCTGCGTAGCTCTTCTGCTTAGACTGGGTTGTACGGAGTCTCTCCTGAATAATCTTCACCCTTTCCAAGGCATCTCTGACCAGATCTGTACCGTATAACTTGGCCTCACTAGGCTCAAACCACCCAATCGGAGAACGGCATCACCGACCATATAAAGACTCAAATGGAGCCATCTCGATGTTGGACTGGTAACTATTATTGTATGCAAACTCCGCTAAAGGCAAGAACTGATCCCACTGACCCCCGAAATCA
>MDKH01192123.1:0-24851 GCA_005239495.1 Nicotiana undulata
GAATTTAAAATATAATCCAAATTCCTTTATGGGATTAATTTTAATAAAATTTATACGCCTACAGGTACCTTTATACTACAGGGATCGACTTGGAGACTTATACGAGCTGCATTCATCCGGAGGCGTTCCGCAGCTGGCAGAGTCTCCCGTCTATGTATTTACATTTTTATCTTTATAGTCTTTGTCCAATTTGTTTCTCGGACAAGCATTGTTAATTGTATAAATTCTTAGAAGTTGCTCATGTACTTGTGTCACCAGGTTCTGGGGATGTGATGAGATATATCTTATTACAATAAATTGATTTCTTGTCGTATTATGAAATACATATAAAGGTAACGATTTCGAAAATGTTAAACAAGAAAGTATTTTAACTTATTTAGGGGTGGCTTGCCTGACAGTGGTGTACGACGCCATAACGACCTATAAATTTTGGGTCATGACACCTAGGGATTCATTTGGTGGTGGGAGATCAGCTTTTAAGGGAGGGTCGTCAGGGACACCCTAGTATTATGCTCAGTCTTCAGCTAGTGCATCGCCGTCAGGGCACAATCAGCAGTAGTGTAGTCGTTTCAGGCCCAATCATGGCAGCAGGGGGTCCCACCATCATGACCGACCAGGAGGGAGATTCCAGCAGCAACAGAGGCCCTCATGCCCCAAGTGTCGGAGGATGCATTTGGGAATCTGATACATGGACCTACGAGTATGTTATGGATGTGGCATAAGAGGCCATATTCAGAGGGAGTATCGTTTATCCCGCCAGGGTGCGGACAGGGGCACAACACAGCCATACAGTCCTGCGACTGCTACATCTTCATCACCCCCTCCAGCTCGAGGCTCTCCAGCACCAGCAGGGCGTGGTGCAGATAGGGGTGGTGCGCCGAGTTCAAGTGGACCCAGCCGTTTCTATGACATGAGTGGTCGCCAGAGTGCAAAGGCTTCTCCAGATATTGTCACATGTATATTGACTGTCCAATCTCATGATGTATATGCTCTTATTGATCCCGGTTCCACCTTGTCCTATGTTACACCTTATGTTTCTATGGAATTTGGGATAGAACCAGAACAACTTCATGAGTCGTTCTATGTATCTACTCCGGTCGGCGAGTCTATTACGGTCGCATGGGTTTATAGAGATTGTGTTGTCACGGTAAGTGGTCGGGATACCATGGACGATCTCATTGAATTAGGGATGATTGATTTTGATGTAATAATGGGGATGGATTGGCTTTATTCATGTTTTGCCGAGCTCGATTGCCGAACTAGAACTATGAGGCTTAAATTCCCTAATGAGCCAGTTGTTGAGTGGAAGGGGGATAATGTGGTGCCAAAAGGTAGGTTTATTTCTTATCTTAAGACCGCGAAGATGATTAACAATGGGTGTATCTACCATTTGGTCCAGGTTACGGACACCGATGCTGAGGCACCTACACTTGAGTATGTGCTAGTTGTAAATGAATTCTCAGATGCCTTCCCGGATGAGCTCTCTGGGATTCCGCCAGACAGGGAAATTGATTTTGGAATTGATGTGATGCCATGCACACAGCCTATATCTATTCCGCCCTACAGAATGACACCAATTAAATTGAAGGAACTTAAGGAGAAATTGAAGGATTTGCTAGAAAAAGGGTTTCATCCGACTAAGTGTGTCACCATGGGGCGCACCAGTTCTCTTTGTGAGAAAGAAAGATGGATCGCTGAGAATGTGTATTGACTACCGGCACCTCAGCAAAGTCACAATAAAAAATAGATGATTTGTTTGATCAGTTACAGGGTGTCAGATACTTCTCCAAAATTGATTTACGATGGGGGTATCACCAATTGAAGATCAGGGAGCAGGATATTCTAAAACATCTTTTAGAACCCGGTATGGGCACTTTGATTTCTTGTAATGTCTTTTGGGCTAACAAATGCCCCGACAACTTTTATGGATCTTATGAATCAGGTTTTCAAGCCTTTCCTCTACTCCTTTGTGATAGTGTTCATCAACGATATTCTTGTGTAATCACGAAGTCGAGAGGACCATGCCGATCATCTCAGGGCAATGTTGCAGACTCTTCATCAACACCAATTATACGCGAAATTGTCAAAGTGTGAGTTTTGGCTCGAATCTGCCACATTTTTGGGTCATGTTGTCTCCATAGAAGGAATTAAAGTGGACCCTCAAAAGATTTCAGCAGTGAAGAATTGTCCTAGACCTACAACTCCAACAGAGGTTCGCAGTTTCTTTCGCTTAGCTAGGTATTATAGGAAGTTTGTGGAGGGGTTCTCTACTCTTGCCTCTCGGATGACTAAATTGACGCAGAAAGCGGTTAAGTTCCAATTGTCTAATGCTTGTGAAAGGAACATCCAGGAGTTGAAATCAAGATTGACTACAACGCCGGTGTTGACTTTACCAGAGGGTGCAGATGGGTTCGTGGTATATTGTGATGCTTCGAGGATCGTGCTTGGGTGTGTGTGTTGATACCCAATTTTTCCTCCAATTATTTTTAATTTTGTAGATATACCTTCAAAATCAGTTTTTATAACAATTGGTATTTTTCTATAATTTTTCAATAATTTTATTAATTTATTCTAATTTATCCAGTATTTTTATCTCCAATAATTAATCACAAATTGCATTACAAATGATTTCAAAATATTTCTTGGCTTAATATATCATTTTTTATTCTATTAAGATTTAATTATTTCACAAATTAGCCAAATTGATATTATTTGGCTATAATTACAATAACTTTGCAATTATAGCCTAATTATATATTTTGTGATATTTTTACTCGATGATCAGTCATTTTTATTTTTTTAATACTAATTAATCATTTTAATTTCATCTATTTAGCCTCAATTTCATTTTATGTAATTATTGGCCATTTCTATTAATTATTTAGCTATTTTTATGGGTATTTAACTTTTAGCCACTTTAATTCTCAATTAAACCCAATTTATCCGGACCCCTAACCCAATTACACAACCCAACAGACCCAACCCCAATTAAACTAGCCCAAAAGCATAGGCCCAAATCCTAACAATACCCGATCCAACTCCGCCCAAATCCTGGTCGTTGATCATTTTGATCAACGGTCCAGGTTAATTCTTACCTAATTTAATCCTATGACCTACCCCCCAAACCCTCATTTCCCCCTCTCACTCTCTCGTTACACTCCGCCGCCCTCTCCCCTCATCTCTCTCAAGCTCTCTCTGCTAAACCTAGCTCCTCTCGCCGGCCACCGCTTCGCCGGTGACCATGGCGGTCTCACCACCACTCCTAGCCTATGGCTCTCCTCCCACGCCGGTTTGACACTGTCCCGAGGCCCTCAAGAGAACCTGGAGCGGTTCAACTCCCACCTATGGCCTTTCATGCCGTTCTCCGGCCATCTACGACCGTCCGAATCAGATTTCCTCATTTTTCGGCTAGAACCAGTGGTTCTTTAGCCAATTATCCTTCTCTTTGGGTTGTCTCTACGAAACCCTAACTATCAGTCTCTGATTTTCATAGATCTATAACAGATCTTGGCTTATTCCGAGCTATTTTTGGTGTTTTCAAAAAGGTTTTCCGATTTTCATGAAGTGACTCTTCACCTTCTAACTAGGCTTTCAAACCTCTTTTCAAAAATGATTTCCCTTCAAATTTTAAGTATTATCTTATGATGTTTATTACGTTTAAGCTTTATTCGAGCCTTTTCCCTTTGTGTCTGAGTTATTTCGTTAAAAACCCCAAAGTCTTGGCTTTAATTTGTGGCTCTGAGTTTGTTTTCGATAATAGGCTTACCTGTTTCTAACATGTTTGCTTGTTAGGGTTTCCGGCTGCTATTATCCCTGCTTATTATGTGGTTCTACTCTATTTTTTGTTCATCGATACCTCGAAATCTTTACTTCTCCTGTTTGTATTATGCCTATTTAGTAATTCATGATTCTGGTGATTTTACTCTATTTTAATTACTAGGGTTTCTGACTCTCGCACATTACGTGTAATTTGTGTTGATTCCTAAATCAGTACTACTCCTATTTGAATCCCTAATTTCCCTGTGATTGATTTCCTTTACTGATTTCCTGTGGTAATATCTTTACTAATTTCTGACTTTTAGTTTATTTCTTGCCTTATTGCATGATTGACTACACTGTTAATTGATTCTTACATTATTTCCTTAATTAAGACCTTATGAACCTGACCCCAATTTCTTACTCTGTACCTACTATATTTGAAGTCTTTCCTTATTTGTTGTACATGATTTCTTTACTTACTTGCTACCTATTTTGACCATTTGAAACTAACTCCCTTAATTAAGGGAGAACTTGTACTGATTTTACACTAATTGATTTTTTGAGTTCCATAATTACTGGACAACTTCAAACTATTATATATACTACTCTCATTAACAGTCTTAAACACGAACACACACTGGTTCAATAGCTCTCTCTCTCACAACTAAAAGTTTTCTGCTCTCTTTCTGTGTTACATGTTAATGTTCTAAGTTAGCCGGCTGCAAGCCAAGGCTAACTATTGTGCTCTCCTATCCTCTACTTTGTGTTTACTGTCCTCTTCACTGGTATGTTCTAATTTCAATTCAAGTTCCCAAACCAATATGTTTCTTTTACTGTTTCAATTCATTGTGTTTCTAATATGCTTCTATATGTTGTTTTGTTGTTCAACATGCAACTAAACTCTTTGCCCCATTTCTTCATCTAGTATGCCAAGTTATGTCTTACCTTTTTATGTTCATCATGTTCTCATGAACTCATAACCTGTCTCAATATGATTCTACTCTATTTCTATACTTGTGTACTGGTTGTTTAGTTAAGGCATGCCTCTACTGATTTACTACCTTAAGTTGTTTTGATGTTTAGTATAAACCTATACTATCTCCTGATACCATGAGTCCTCTAAGGTATTACTCATTCTGTAACTATGCTTATGAATCCATGTCCTACTACCTTTGCCTATTATGTGTTCACCATCATGTGCTTTATGTGTTCCTAGTCCCCCAGTACCCCTGGGTGAATGCTTGTGTTATTGAACCTGTCATGGGTTTGTGATCTGTGAATGTTACTAAACCTATTTTGGTTATGTGTTTGGTCTATTGTGTGTCAATTATCCTGCTCCCTTCAAAGTTGTTTTACTGAGTTCAGTTCTCTTTTATTTTTATAAAAACTATATTTTAACAAGTCTCTTTTCAAATCATTTTCCCACTAAAACCTTTTCAAAACTATGTCAAGCACTCTCACTCTACTCTTAGACCCTTAAGTTCTGCCCCCTTAGTGTGTGACTGCTTTGGGATCCTTGATCTCCCTCTGAACTCTGACACACTAAGATTGGCCCTTCCACATTGTACTTACTCTACTATGGCTATGAAATTTGGGTGTGTGCACTGCCCGGGATCCCTTGAGGTCCTTAGGGAACTCTAACACACCAGGATTATAAGAAAGGCTATGAAAAACAATATGGCATTGAGGATATGGAGATCTGGGACTATATTGCAGGCTCCCTATAGATAACTTCTTATTTTTTCTTCTGTTTATGTAATTCCTTCAATATAGGTTTTTAATAATTATTGTAAACAAATACTGGGGATGGCTAGTGAAACGGGGAGGGTAGATATATATTATCTAATTATCAATGGGTAGAGATCATGCCTTAGGCCTTTTATATCGTTCATATGTGTATCCATGTGTTAGGACCAACATGCTCATTAAAATCATACTAGATATCATGTTCCTAGGATTCCATGTCTATTGTTTATCCATGCTCATGGTGATCACTTAGAAATACTGCTCTTAGGTTAATAAACTACATCAATAAAAAGTTGTTACTCATATGCATCCATAACTCATGCTCTATGAAACCATGCCTTTATAAATTCTGCAACTTGCACTAGATACCATGCTCTTAGGATTACTGTTTCAGCATCTCAATTGACATGTATACATTGACCATTTAGAAATCCTGCTCCTAGGACAACTAATGTACATTGCCGCTACATAGATCCTGCTTAACAACTCAGTAATCCTTTTGTGCATCTAGAAATCATGTCTTAGGAATCCTGCATATTCTGAAATCATGTTGAGCATTTAGAAATCATGCTTTAGGAATCTGCATCTAAAATCATGCATACTCGCTCAGTCATATCTAATTAAACTGTTGATGCATGAAAAGGGTATAAAACAGCCTCCCCCATGGTTTAAACAAACTGGCAAACAATCATGTGTCTCTTGCAAAACCTAGAACAACATGATTAGGTAAAACAACTTCTACACTGTTTTTCAATAATTCCGGTAACAATTGAGTATTATGCCACGCCTAGGCAAGCCTTAGGTAATTAAGACTGTTAAAAACTGGAATGCGCTTCTTTCATGTGTACTCTAACTATCAGCATGCTTAAAATCAATAGGCAAAAAGGGATTAAGACTTCCTCTATGAGTTATGTAATAAATCTGCCTCTTTGTTATTATCACTTAGATACCATGCTTTAGGATCTGAATTAAAACCAAGACCTTAACTGTGTTTGAGTCATGCTGATTCTTTGTATTATCTGTGGAGGTACTTGAGTCCTTTCCTGTTTACATGTTATCCCCTTATCTGCAGTCCTATCTGTTTTCTGTATGTCGCCTTAGTATTTTACCTTTAAACCTGAGGGTCTGCCTAGAACCTCCCTCATAGGATAGAAGTCCTAAACTCCTCCGGGACTAATAGGAAGGGACGAGTAACAACATGCAATAGAGGTCGTGACCAACACTCGCTCTAATTACCTTTACGGGGTGGGAAAGGGTAGATATAGATATGATGACCGGTGCTCTAATACCACGTGTAGCCCCTCTTCGGGGAGTGTCATACCGGGTATTGCATTGATGTGATCCATATTACAAACAAAACTAGGATACCCCTACCCTATAGACATGTTTAGACTATAATCCTTTTCAAAATCTGTTAGCTATTTTCAAACTAGTAACATATGTGTGCTTAGACTATGAATATTTCAAAATCCCCTCCTATTTGGACATTAATTGTTTACTTGCTAGTTGTACAAATTCACAAATATTATTTTGCCGGGAACCACACTTGTGGATTCCGAGGGTTGCCTAACACCTCCCCCTTAGGATAATTTCAAGCCCTTACCCTGTCTCTGGTTGTCAAACTTAGTTGTAAATGAACCCCCAATAGGTGCCCTAACGCATCTTAAAATCGTTAGGTGGCGACTCTTCGAAACATGCAAACCCCTTTCCCAAAAGGAATGAGTTGACCCAACAACATCATAAACCCTTTGACCGGCACCGAAAGGAGTGTTGGGAAAAAGGGGGCGCGACAGTGTGTTAATGCAACATGGAAAGGTTATAGCCTATGCTTCTAGGCAACTCAGGAATCATGAAAAGAACTATCCAACACATGACTTGGAACTTGCGGTTGTGGTTTTTGCATTGACGAATTGGCGTCATTATTTGTATGGGGTCCAAGTGGATGTATTCACGGACCATAAGAGCCTTCAATATATTTTCAAATAGAAGGAGTTGAATCTGAGGCAAAGAAGATGGTTGGAGTTGCTCAAAGACTACGACATCGATATTTTGTATCACCCGGGGAAAGCCAATGTTGTGATGGATGCTCTTAGTGGGAAATCTATGGGTAGTTTGGCTCACTTGGAGTCATGCCAAAGGTCATTGGCCAGGGAGGTTCACCAGCTAACTAGTTTGGGAGTTCGTCTTGCGGACTCTAATGAAGGAGAGGTAATTATGCAAAATAGAGTTGAATCATCGCTCGTTGTGGAAGTCAAATAAAAGCAATACAAACGAACCATTGTTGGTACAACTGAAGGAGGGAGTTCATAAACATAAAACAATGGCTTTTACTCTTGGCATGGGTGATGGTACATTAAGGTACCAAGGGCGGCTATGTGTTCCAAATGTAGATGGTCTCCGGGAAAGAATCATGACCGAGGCTCACGCTTCCAGGTATTCCGTGCACCCAGGTTCTACAAAGATGTATCATAATCTCAAGGAAGTCTATTGGTGGAATGACATAAAGAGGAATGTGGCATAATTTATGGCAAAATGTCCAAGTTGTCAGCAAGTGAAAGTCGAGCATCAAATGCCCGGTGGGTTGGCGCAGAATATACAAATTCCAATGTGAAAGTGGGAAATGATTAATATGGACTTTGTAGTAGGACTACCGTGCACTCCGTGCAAGTTTGACTCAATTTGGGTGATTGTGGACTGACTCACGAAATCAACACACTTCTTGCCCGACACAGCGGAACAATATGCTCAGTTGTATATCAAGGAAATGGACGGGTTGCATGATACTCTAGTTTCTATCATTTCGGATCGAGGAGCATAATTCACAGCTAACTTTTGGAAGAAATTTCAGCAAGGTTTGGGTACACAGGTGAATCTTAGTACAACCTTTCATCCACAAATTGATGGGAAAGCACAACGGACTATTCAGAGGCTTAAGGATATGTTGCGTTTTTGACTTTAAAGGTAGTTGGGATGATCATTTCCCACTCATAGAGTTTGCTTATAACAACAACTTCCATGCTAGTATTCAGATAGCACCATTTGAGGCATTGTATGGTAGGAGATGTAGATCTCCCATTGGGTGGTTCAAGATTGGGGAAGCCGAGTTGATAGGACCAAGCCTTGTTCATTAAGCTATGTAAAAGGTTAAGATCATTAAGGAGCAGTTGGAAACGGCTCAGAGTCGTCAAAAGTCCTATTCGGATGTTCGCCGCAGAGATTTGGAGTTCAAAGAAGATGATTTGGGTATTCTTGAAGGTTTCCTCGATGAAGAGTATAATGCGGTATAGAACGAAAGGGAAATTAAGTCCGAGGTATGTCAGGCCGTACATAATCATTCAAAGAATTGGTCAGGTGGCGTACAAGCTTGAGCTACCACGTGAGATGTCGTTAGTGCACCTGGTATTTATGTGTCTATGCTGAAGAAAATAATCGAGGATCCGTCGCTTATCGTTCCAGTTGAGACTATTGAGGTTAATGAAGAACTGTCATATGAAGAGATTCCAGTTTCCATTCTTGATAGGCAAGTCCGAAAGTTGAGAAATAAAGAAATTGCCTCAGTGAAAGTGTTATGGCGAAACCAACAAGTTGAAGAGGCTACTTGGGAAGCTGAGGAATAGATGAAAAATGAGTACCCTCATTTTTTCGAATAGCCATGTAGTAGTTTCTATGAAGTTACTTCTTATAAATTTTGTATCACTTGTTCAGTTAATGTAAAGGTGTTCCTTTTTGGTTATATGTTGCTTCTGAGGCCACAATTGGTGTCGTTTTATGTCATGTTACGTCATTTGATCATATATATATATATATATATATGTTGTTAGGATGTGATGTTAGGGTGGTTTTGTTGATTTTCTAACAGGTGGATAGGCTGAATTACAAAGAAAACTTTGCCGAAATTTCTGAAGGTTTGGGAGTTAGTAAAGAATTTGGGAGTTTGAGGTGTGTGAGAAAAGAGATAAGTTATGATAAGCATTTGGGGCGGACTCTACTTCCCATTCAAGGACGAATGATCATAAACGAGGGAGAATGTAATTCCCCAGAAAATTTCGGTAAGTAATTTAAGGTTTTGTGGTGCCAAGGTAGGCTAATATATTGTATTTTCGGAGTTTTGGGTTGAATAGTGCATTGGGGAGTTGAAATTTTTCAATCTCTCCTCGCCCAGCTTGTAGCACGCTAGACCGTGCTATATCCCCCGCGAGGCCATGTCTCTAGCACGCTAGATCGTGCTATATCCCTCGCGAGGCCAGGTCTGTAGCATGCTAGACCGTGCTATATACCTTGCGAGGCCTGGTCTGTGCTCGCTACAGAGCGTGCCTAGCCTGGTCTGTAGCCAGTCCGGAATTTTAGAGGGTCCATTCTTCTATCTTTATAGCCCCGCCCTATCTCATTAAATAGACGCAAGGGACAATTTTTGAAGGGTATATTTGATATTTTTAGAGAGAGGAAGTGCCCTAGGGTGGGAGGAGAAATCCCTAAGCTAATTGTTCATCAAAATCTTGCTGAAGCGTTGAAATCCAACAAGAAACCCCTCAAGTTCTTCATCTAAGAGGTAAGGTTCCATACCTTAATTTTCAATTATGAATTTGGGTAGAAGATGGTTGATTTGGAGTATGATTCTTGGGTGTCAGAGTATTATTTATACATGCATGCACCAATAAGGTTTGTGGGAGGATTTTTCAGCTCAAATGGGTAAAGATTAGGTTGTGAAGTGAAGGAAATCTTGTGGAAAAACCTTGTAATAAAAAATTGCACTTTTAGTATTTAATAATATGCTCAAATGAGCTGAGACCATGAATATCTTCCTAACTTGTGTTCAATTTTGTTATTTTACAAAATAGATTTGGATTGCTAGAAATTCCGGAACGTTGTAGTAATTTAAGAAAAATCTCAAGCAAGGTATGTATGGCTAAACCTCTTTCTTCTTAGAATCGAAACCCCCGGTGTTCGTGAAATTGGTGTAAGTCCCCAAATTGATCATACTAAAATTGACTACCCCAATGTGTCGTGTTAAATGATATATGTTCAATAATTGCACCAAATGCTTATCACATCTTGCCCTTCGAGGATATGCGTAAAAATGTGGAATATGTGTTAAGAAAGTTTAGGATTTCATGTTAAAAATTGAATAAACGTTGTTATGCCTATTTGTATGAAAGACTTCTATGTGCTTAGGGTTTTCCAAGTCTTTCCCTTATGTGCACAAATGCTTTACATGATAGGCCTTATTGTTGCTAACGATAATGTTATTGAATGTGTAAAAGGGAAAACTTGAATTTTAAAATACGGCCAAGTGCCAAGAATGACTTAGTAAATGAGGCCACTCATGCCAATGTATTGAAAGATGTGAAAGAAATGTGAAGTGAGATGATTGATTGAAAGATGATGTCTCAAATGAGATGACCTAGCCGATCGGGCTGTGATCGAATGCCATGCCGCACACATGGTGGAAATTGTGCTCGAAATGATGATTTACATTGTGGATACAACTGATGGCTCAAATGAGATGACCTAGCCGATCGGGTCGAGATCGGACTTTGTGTAAGAACACGATGGCATAGTGGATTGTGGCACATGGCACTAAAGATTACCAACCTAATAAGATGGAAATTTATCGAGAACTTATGTGACCTTTACTTGATGTTTTAGTATTGTTTGAAGCTCTTATTGAACTAATGACTGCTTTTCCCCTTGTATTATTGTTCATTCTATTGAGATGGGGTTTTAGCTTTACATACTAGTATTATTCGATAGTACTAACGTCCCTTTTGCCGGGGGCGTTGCATCTTTAAATGGATGCAGGTGGTTCCGTGGCAGACAATGTTGATCACAGGCAGTAGTGCATCCTCTTCTCAGCGAACTCGGTGATCCCCACTTCATTCTGGGGTCTTGTATTATATCTTTTGCTATGTTGTAGTCATTTCGAGGTATAGTTCGGGCCTTGTCGCCGACACTGTCTTTTCACTCTTCTTGGTATCTTTAGAGGCTCTGTAGACATTATGTGGGTCGTGCATGAGTACTAGAAGGGTCAAATGGCTTATGCGGTGTTTGGATTTTGTTCCACTAAATCATATGATGTATCTATTTTTAAAACTTATCAATGATGTAACCAAATGAAATGAATTAGTAGTGTTTATGTATATATGATCCATCTACTATCTAACTAATGAAAATGCACCTTTTTCCTGATTATAAGCGAGTGGGGAGAAAGTGTATAACAAACTTGCTCGACCGGGTCCACTCGGTTGAGCGCTGACTGCGCTCTCCGAGATTAGGACGTGACAATCTCGGCTTTCCGTTAATAGGCTTTCTTCGGTATCGCTCGATGTCTATTTTGTTCGGTCTCGATCTTGGCTGATCTCGGTCTCGATCGGTCCTTCGAATCCCGAGCTCGGCAACACACCTTCACGTCTCAGTCTAATACAACACTTGGCCGATTCTCGACCTACCATCCTGGTCTTGATTAGTCAAATAAAATCGGGTGAGCCCGATTTTCTCGGTACACGTACTTATATTTCTTATGAACACTGACTACGCAAATTGACACTCACAAAGTCGAACTCCATATCAAACACTTCTATTTGATAAAAAAGCTGATTTTTGATATAAAACAAACAAACATAATAAACGTTTATAGTTCGGGAATTTTTTTATTATTATTAATTGTATCAAATTAGAAGTTGATAAACAATATACAACATTATAGTAGGACAAATTATTACTATTAATAATTGTATCAAATTAGAAGCGTATAGTACTAGCAAGTAATAACAATATAATACTACTAGTATATACTTTGGGAGTTGTTTTGCATCTGGTATACATTGGGTTGACAGCAGAGCAACAATATTCTATCGCAGCAGACGTGGCATTCATGATATTGGATAACGTAGCAAATCAGCAAAGCAAACACCTTACCGAACAAAGCCCTTAACCCCGTTTGAAATGAAAGGAAAAATAAGAGAGCCCCGGCGCGTCCCACCAGAGAAAAGGATCCCTTCTTTGTTTCCAGTCTGCTCGTTAAGTAGGTTACATCATTGAATCTTTTCCGTTATTGTTCGTGCTACTTTACGTCATAAATAATTCTGTTCTGTCAAAAGTTTTAACATAAACTTTTCCATTTTTCTTTTGATTTTAACAAAGAGTGTCCATTGTCTTTTTTCGTTTTTTTTTTTAAATCTTTTCTGGGTTGACTTTGTTAGTGCTGGCTGACAATTGCTACTTCTTAATTTGTTCCAAATCAGCGTGGATAAGGGGTTAATTGTGTGGACGTGTTTTTGTGCTTTTCCCATGTGGAATCTGGCTCTTTCTGTCACTGTCGTGAATACTGCTCTAATTTATTAATGTCTTGATTCACTATTATATCCTGATTAAGGGTTGCGTTTCCCTCTTCGAATTTTTATTTTTTATTTTTTTCCCCTTGGTTTCTTTGGTTCCTCAATGCCGTCGTGGGATTTGAGATCTGTTTTCTTTTTCAAGAATTTCGGAGGCTTTTCGCAGTCTAAGGTCCGTCGGGATTATGTGCAAAGCATATCTGCTTTTCCTTTTTAGTGTACATTTTAAAAAACAACGGCTGCGATATAAGAGGCGAAACCAGGAGTTCAAGTTCGGCATTCTAATCTTTTTAAGTTAATGCGTTCTAAATTTAGTGTTTTGTACATAAATAAAAGAATATAAGACAAATACATGATTTGAACCTAAGCTACTGGGTTCGATCAAACTCGCCGACACTGTGGCTCCGCCTCTAGCTGAGTTGATGACTGATGTTAAGATTTAATGCTTTAGCCTTCAAATGTTGGTGACTTTAGTAAAATCTGTTCTTTCCCAGTTTTAGCTCTCTTTCTGATGTAATGTCATATTTATACTTTCATTTTCAAATAAAGTGTGTTCTTTTTTACACCTGGTTCTCCTGTGAAAACAGTACTGAATTAGTGCAGCATCTGAAGTTCTAGAAGTTATACAGTCCTTGCAAAGTTTATGATTGATGCAACTGCACTAACCACACAACATGTCAAGATCTTAGACTGCGAAAAGCCTCTGAGATTCTACATGTTGTATGATTAATCATGTTATTGTTGTACTCAGGGGCGAAACTAACCACCCTTCGTCGAAAAATTACACCGTATATAAAGGTAAAATAATAGGTTTTGGAGGTATATAATATATATTGAATACCCTTTGTCGAGGATTATTTTTACTTCTTTCAAATTTGAACACCTTTGGAGAAATTTCTGGCTCCGCCCCTCTAATTTGATAAATAGGCCACTGATTTCTAGATATTTATGGGTTGAATTTTAAGTCTTAGATAAGCATGTGACCATTGACTGTACTAGTTGCAACAGCTGAATGCCAGGATACTACTTATGTTGTAATTGAGCTTTAGTTTTGTAACTCGTGAGTAGAGGAGGATGTAACCTTCTTGTACTAGATTCATCTTAACCGAATACTTTTGATGTGAAGCTTAAATTTATATTTAAAAATCCACTAAAATTGCAATAAATAGTAAAATGAACCCATAACTTTGAATATATAATGATTTAAATGCTAAATATCTTAAAAATTGAACCCATAGAGCTTAATCTTTGATATGCTTCTGCTCATGAGGACATGACAAGTTTTACTTCCAACTTAATTGACCATGGCAATTGATTGATTTATTTGCTTTCAATCAGAACGGAGCAAGTCAAAAGCCAGAAGCTTCTGCTGGATTTTCTCAACTATTTCTGCCGCTGATAGCACCTAAGAAACACCAGGTATATATTTCTTACTTTTGACGTACTAAGCTTAAAGGAACTATGCTAAGGAGTTGGGATGGAAATGAGTAGCTGGCAATAACATATTGGATACAAGACTATAAGATGAAGGAAGGATATGGGATAAGTTGGTCCTGGTTTTTGGGAAACACTTGGGCAAGATATTTGTAAACTCAGAAGACTGGACATTCCTGTGACCTATTATGAGTCATGTACAGCTACTTGTAAACTGACAAAAAGAACTCTGGCTAATTTTTCCAAGATGCACCTGGAACCATACATGTACCACAGTTTTATTGAAAGCGTGTTATGTTCAAACTTCCATTTGTCCTTTAGGCCACAACTCATTTTAGATTGATCATAAGCCATCTACTTTTTGGGCTTCCAATATGCTTTGTTGAAGTGTGTGACCATGTCATCTAAAATCTTAAACTCTTAGTAAGAAGTAAGCACGTGCAAGCTTAATTTTTTATTCATTGGCAAGCACGTGAAAATTCATTTAATGATGGCCGTGAGACTCAAACCCAGGGCCTTTGTCTACTCTGATACCATGTTGAAGTGTGCGATCATCTCATCGAAAAGTTTGAGCGGTTAGAAAACACATTTTTATTCATTTAATTGTCTCTTCAACAAAGTTTTTTGTTAGGCATGTCATGCTTGCTTTTCATCTTTGGCCAATGGCTACCCCTGATACATTGTATGCTTTACCTTAGACTGTTTTGTTAGTTTTATAACAAAACCTTATAGTTGACTATATAAAGCTTTGTAGATTTGGCAATATGGCTTCTCACCTTATGTGATGAAACAAAAAAAATTTACCTGGGCGTCGTATAGATTTGTGATGCAAATTACCTTATTATCGTCATTTGTGTTAACCAGATGATTGTTAAACCAATTTAGTAATAGAATTGCTATTATGGCTCTGAAGTTCAGAAAAAAAGGAGACTAGCTTGTGTTTATATATGCAGCTTATTGCAAAATTAGACAAAGTTATAAGTCATCGTTATCATATTATAAAAATACTTGAAGTTCTTACTTTTGCATGTTCTTAGCAGGCCAGAATGAGGGGTGCCCAGCTTGGGTCACATACTGTGAGGTCTCATGGTATGACAGTGGCAAGGACTCACTTGCATGACTGGCTGATCCTAATACTACTTTTGGCGATAGTTGTCATTTTGAATGCTATCCATCCGTTTTATCGGTTTGTCGGAAAAGACATGATGACAGACCTCAAGTATCCTCTAAAAAGTAACACGGTACCTATTTGGGCTGTGCCAGTGAGTTGATCTTCATTTTTCATTCAGTTGCTACAAAACTTATTTCGTTTTCATTTTCTTTTCCATTTCAAATAAAGTAACTCGTATTTAGATTTCACAATTTCCAAATGTTATCAGGTGTATGCTGTTCTGTTGCCTATAGTTGTTTTTCTGCTAGTTTATTTTCGGCGAAAAGATGTTTATGATCTTCATCATGCCATATTAGGTAAGCTATTCTTTGGATTTGGCTAGTTTTAGTGGTAATAGTTTATATATGTCCTCGCTTATGCAAAAGCTTTCTGGTAGTCATCCTCTAATTATGTTGTGATGGCAGGGCTCTTGTTCTCTGTTCTGATAACAGCTGTTATCACAGACGCCATAAAAGATGCAGTTGGACGGCCTAGGCCAGATTTCTTCTGGCGCTGTTTCCCAGATGGAAAAGAAGTATGCTGCCTTGATGGTTACATTTTCATACTTCTAGTTATAGACTAAGGCTCCCTGTAAATTAGTATTTCAGTAAATATTGATGGTGTCAACAGGTTTACGATAAATGGGGAGATGTTGTATGCCATGGCGATAAAAATGTCGTCAAGGAAGGGCATAAGAGTTTTCCCAGTGGGCATACCTCCTGTAAGTAGAATGCTTGTCTCATTACATGTTCTCATACGTTGTACGGGAAAAGATTGCATGTGCGGAGCATAGACTTGAAATTTACAGTGTCTCAGAATGTGTCTATGGTGTTTCTTTCTTGTTTTCTTGACCTTTGAGGATTTCGGATCAACTTGCAGGGTCCTTTGCTGGTCTTACCTTTCTGTCACTTTATTTATCTGGCAAGATACAAGTCTTTGACCGTAGAGGACATGCTGCAAAACTGTGTCTTGTGTTACTTCCCCTTCTGCTTGCATCTCTGGTTGCCATTTCTCGGGTGGATGACTATTGGCACCACTGGCAGGATGTGTGTGCTGGAGGTCTAATCGGTGCGTGTTAGAAGATTTTATTTGTTGTTTGTATCTTTACAGTAAGACTGACTGCATGAGACAATAATGAAATCTGAGGATATTTTCCTTTGCAGGTCTTGTAGTTGCAGCATTATGCTATTTGCAGTTTTTTCCACCTCCATATCATGTTCAAGGTGTGCTCTCATTCCTCCAGTGATGTGAAATTTTTTCTGATAGAATATCAGAAGCTTTCTTTTTCATGGTAAACTTGTGCTGCGTGTCACAGTAAAAAGTTGAAACCTTCACACTTCACGGTACTCTATTGAATGTTTATTCTGTGATTTGATTCGGAGGAAGAATTGATGATTCCAAGTTGCTCTTACCACTTCTGCTTTTGTGTTATTTTAGTTGTAAAGCGATTTGTATATATGCATATTACGATAGTTAGTTCATTATACATAGGTAAGAGGTTAATTCTCTCATTCAATAATTCTCTGTGACTTGAGGGATCATGTCCTACGGAAAATGTAATGATGATTGCCTCTTTTAAGCCTATGGTTGAAAAGAAAGTAGACCTATTCTCCAACATCCAAAGAACTGATAAACCTGTGAATCGTCTAAGGAATACACTACTGCTAGACCATGGAAAAGGCCTTACAATTTAGCCCAGCTACATAACAGAAGGCAGCCCTCCTCCCTACAAATGAATGGATCTAGAAAACGGTTCTAGTTTATGTTCTCCTTAGGGGAACAAAATATGGCCATGGAGAGGATTTATGTACTATGAAGATGGTTTTAGTTTTTTCCCCTCATTTTTCTAGTCGTTTTCTGATGGTCTGTCAATTTTGTGCGTCTAGGCTGGGCAACTTACGCTTACTTCCGTGTGCTGGAGGAGTCCCAAAGAACTTCACAAGCTGCAAATGGTGTAAATGCCAATGTAAATAATACACACAGAGCAGAGGTTCAAGTAGAAAGTCAACAGAATGCGAGAAACAACCACGCATTTATGGGCATCTCTTTATCTGGGGATTCTGGTCCACCCGCTGAAGACCTAGAATCTGGGAGAAGGTAGTTTAGCTTAAGGCAGTTCCTAGCTGGAATTGCTCACACAAGATGCTGTCAGAGTACATGGTTATTATGCAGAACTGACCTATTGTGCAGAATATGATCCATTGGCTGGACTAGATTTCTCTCTTGCCACTCTTGTTGCAGGGTGCTTACATATACTAACATGTGAAGAATTTTCTCTTCGTTCTTATTGTTCGATTTGCTCCTATTATGTCATTTTTTCTTTATTTTAAGATTGATTGTTATACCCTTCCAGTTAGTACAGAATTAGTAGATCGGGAGATTCATGAAACTGCTACCTGCAAATTTTGATAGCAATTTGGAGGAAGTTTGTGTACAGCGCAAAAAATGTGCTAAGTGACATTTTTAACGAAGACGAATACTCTTTCTTTGAGTGTTTCTGCCCATGTTCTCTTCTGCAGCTGAAAATTTATGCATGATGATAGGTGACAGTTGCTAAGGATGATACTTTCAGTTTTTTCTGCTGAATAGACAATGCGAGGGCGCGCGAGTTTAAATGTAGAATTCTCAGTTGCTAAAGTATGGCTAGTGGTTCTCTCTTTATTTGAACAAACGTTTTTGATTGAATAGAAAGGGGATATGAGCTTCTTTTTCCTAAAAAAAGGTTTTATGACTTGTTTGAATCAATTAGAAAAGGAGGGAATGAGTCAAGATCAGTTTAGAAATTTCTCTAGTAGTCATTTGCTGTTTTTGATCGACTGTGGTTTGGATAGGGTAATGTGTATGTAGACTTATCTCTACCTAACGAAGATAGAGGGGTTGTTCTTGATAAACTCTCCACTCAAGTAAAGATGAGAAAGAAGCAATACCAATATTAAGAAGATCGATGCGAAAGAACAACAGACAGTAATAGGAAATGAAGGACGGTAATAGGAAATGAAGAATAAGAAAATACATGGCTAACACTAGTATTACTGTAACGCTCGACTACTTAATAACCTTATATCCTAATTCTTGACCTTCCCACCCTTCTTGACCTTCCCACCCTCCCGTCAAGTATAAGCAACGTCACGTCCTACCTATTCATCTTACCCTAATACTTCTTTGGTCTATCCTTACCTTTTCAGCATAGGTCAAATTATTTTAATTCTTAGTTATAAATTAAAGTAAACAAATATAATAACTATAATTTAGTGATTAGTACATGACTAAAATCTTAGTAATTTGTTTTTGAGAAAACGTTGACTGCTGACATCTGAGACTGCAGCAGATCTAATGAAATGCACATGGATTCCTCGTAAATTTCTGCATCCTTTTCAAAGCTCTCAACACTTAGGAAGTTGAATCTCAACTTTTCCATACAAAATTGCCATTATTCAATTTGTACAATCACCATGAACTTGCCTAAACGCTTTCAAATTAGAATTCTAGGAAGCTGCTAGTAGCATTTGTACAATTACTAATGGAGTTAAAATGCAAATGAAGGAACACAAAACAAAAGCTACTGGAAATAGCAATTCTACAGAGGTACAAACACAAAAAATAGCACAATAAAAAGTTCAGATTCGAATTACAAGGGGCTTTCTGGAACTGCTTTTATCTTCGAAAAATCGAGACTTAAATTCTTCCCATGAATAACCAACACCAATCCCCTGCCCATACCCGAACCCTATACCAACACCACAACCCATTCCCACACCGAAAACCGTCTTGAGATGGTTCCATTCTGAACCGCCGAAACCTAGACCTCCGACTACTCCTAGTCCCACTCCAATGCCGCAACCAATACCTAAGCCGCCTCCTGGACCCAACGTTGCTTCTTCTATTTTCCGGCTGTTTTCCTGGATGAATTCTGTTACTGATAGTCGCTTGTCTTCACGTTTTCCCCTTTTCCCGTTGAAATTAATCCCCTTCAACTTCCACAGGGAACTGTCCTCAGCTTTCCGATAAGCAAAACTATTGAGGCGAAGGGTTTTGTCTTGCATTCTTCTTCAGGGATAGGGAATCAGTTCACTTTACTGAATCTGGGTCGGCTTGACCTAGGGCTAAAGTTTATGTGCTTTTTTTTTCAGGGGTCCAAGAGGAGGGTGACCAAGGAGATGAGGATAAGGAGGAAAAAGAAATAGTGGAACCAACTAATAACCAGTTTGGCCAAGTCAGAGAAATTAATTTATTTTGAAGAGTGCTTTTAAAAAAAGTAATTTTAAAAAGAAATTTGTTTTTGACTAATTATTCTAAAGAGTATTTTTGAGCAATAATTTGTGTTTGAACAAGTTTTTCAGAAGGTGCTTCTAAAAATCAAATTACGAATAAGGACACGAATACATTTACTTAATTGTTAATATTATAAATAAATAAATAATCTTAAAATTTTGTTATTATAGATAATAATTAAATTTTTTCATTTTATTTAATTAAAATATGCAAAAAAAGAAGTTAAAAATACTTAATTCTTTTAATATAAGTTAAATATATTAAAATCATTCAACAAATATAAAAGCATTCACCCCTAAAGTCACTATATATAAGAAAACTATCCTAAAAAAATAAGAAAACATTTATACATCAATATCCTAAGTGTTAGGTTTAACGGTTATTTTGGTATATACTATATTTTGTTAAGGGTATTTTTGGTAAGAAGAAAAGTCAAAGCTGCTTATGCTTCTGCTTTTGAGAAGAAGCTATTTTTTTTATGCTTCTCAGAAACTGCTTTCTTCCTAAAAGCATTTTTTTCCCCAAAAAAACTTGGCCAAACACATCAAGTTAGGGGAAAAAATATATTTGACATCTTGAGAAGCTTGACCAAACAGGCTATAACTGTCAAAATATATGATATATACACATTATTATTAGCACTTTATATCAAGTCATATGTTAAGAAACTTAGCTCAAAGTAACAATATAAAATAAGGGAAAACAAGCTAATAGATATAGAGAGAAAGGGAGAAGAGATTCTTGTTTATTCCTTGTATTCATATGTACAATATCAATTCTCATCCTCTATTTATAGTATTACATAGAAGTATACAAAAGAATACCAAAATATGACATTAAGTATTTGAGATCATGTAGGAAGATCATGGAGGAAATAATGGAGTTATGGGAGTTACAACCATAAGTATTGGAGTAGTGGGAGTTATGGAGATAGTGGAGAAGAGTATTGGGTGTTATATGAGTTATTGACATCCACTATAATCTAAAGTTTCATAACACTCTCCCTTGGATATCCATAGATAATGTGTTTCGTTAAAACCTTACTAGGAAAAAATATCACTTGAATAAATTTGTTGAACATCGATCATTTTTGAAATATAACTTTGGTGAAATATGCTCTATTTTGTCTCCTTCAATAGTCTTTCTTTTAATTGAACTATGCATACAGTATCGTCTTCAATGCAATTGGAATCTTGTTGAATATCATAATATAGCAATACCCTCACGTGCAAATTGATTGTTTGAAGAACGAACTTTTAAAAAAACGCATGCATTTGCAAAACCAACAAAATCTTGATAATATTTGTTAGAATAAACAAGTCGATATCAATGATTCCTTTTGCAATATAACACTAATGGTATATCAATATCTCCGCATAGGAGTAAAACTATATCTTGCAAGCATGCTGTTATTTTTGCAAGATACATTAGTGCACCAATTGCACTAGACACAAAGAAAAATCATGTACGCTGTAATTGTTCTAATCCATATAAGGATTTGCTGAAATTTTATTTAATAAATTTCTTGAGAAACTTAATATGCTTCAGAACAGTTTAAATCCTTCAATAATTTTTATATACGCATATCAAATTTTTCAGGTATTGCCAGACTAAAATCTTAAAGCAATTGCATCCACCACAAGAGAACATGTTTTCATATAATTAATACCAGGACATTTACGAAAAATCTTGTGTCAGCCCAGTGCTTTATACTTTATGTGTTAGGACTATCTTAAAGCAATTGCATCCTCCACAAGAGAACATGTTTTCATATAATTAATATCAGGACATTTACGAAAAATCTTGTGTCACCCCAGTGCTTTATACTTTATGTGTTAGGACTATCAGTCCAAAACTTCACGTTTTTGAAGTGAAGTCAATTTTGATTGCATATTTTTCATTGACCAATCATTTATCTGTCAATATTCTATGATAAATTTGAGCTCAAGATCGTCGTCAATATTAATAAAAATTGAGCGCTAAATTATATTAATAACATTGTCGACGATCATTTTGCATCGGTTCCATCATCACTCAATAAAGACATAACTTATCGAGATCTCATTATTTTCAGGTGCATGAGCTTCTCCCATGAAATCTTATAAAGTGTTATGTCGTGGTGCTCTTATAAAGCACTTGTCTTCTTATTATGAAAATCTTGAACAAATACTCATCTCCTTCTTCAAGGAGCTTTATCTTTGGAACCGATTTGTCTATTACGTTCATGGACGTTATTCTATTTGGAGTATTAGCAGCTGAAATATGACATGTAGCTTTGGGTCAGCAAATTTGCCTAGCAATATTTTGTAAATGAATTATCGCTTAAACTTCAAGTTCACATTTTTTTGCGTGGATCTAGATGTATTCATAATAACTCATTCCACGTATCACTTTTTCAGATGTCCATTTTCTCCCCTTAGTGTTGAGATCACTAACACATTTCCCAACCTTCTTTGGGAACCCATCTTTGTGCAATATGGTGGCATAATTAAATCGTATAGCGCAATCATATTTTTAGATGAAAATTATTTGGTTCCTAACCCTGAACCAATTATGATAGGGAGAATTTTTCATAACTTATTGGATAGATGCGTACAAGTGCTGTTGTATATCAAAAAATATACCTCATGCCAAATTTCTTTTTGAGAGTTTTGTTCTCATAACTAATGGTTTAGCTCTAATTAGAGGCATACAATTTTTGCTAAACTAACTTGAATTTAAACCAGCATTATCAAGAATAAAGCATCATAAATTATATTCTGGAACCATGCTTTAATAATTTGAGCAATCAACCTTGCAAAATTCAAATTGCAAGTTGATAACAAACACACATGTGGCCATAGAATAGATGCATCTGCTAAAATTATATAACAATAAACTGTCCACATGGCAGGTGACTGGGCCCAATATATAACCTTTTATATGTTCCAGAAATTAAGGGATCTGATCCCAACCTTAGCTGGCATATCACGGGAATAAGCAGCACAAGAGAATTCTCGAAAATCTTCTATTTCTTCAATATATGCGTTCTCAATTAATTTTCGCATCATAATTGAACCGGGATGACCAACCGGTCATGCCAACTGATATTTATTTCAGAAAACATCTAATTTACTATGGCTTGTGATTCCATCGTCATAAGCAAAATCATTTCTTACTTTACTATTGCCTTTAATAACTTTTTATAATGCTTGACAAAATATTTTTTGGCATACCACATGTACGCAACCTGACATATTCATGTAACCACATTGTAATTTTTATTATCTTCATTTCTCTCAAACATCCCTTAGAGGTGAGTTGTGGTATTCATCCAACCTTGCACAAACACATTCTTATGCATAATTTGAATCACATATATATTTTCATATTCACTTTCAAGAATGAGTCTGCATTTACAACGCATATCACAAGTCACATTCTCTTCAAGTGAACTATAATATATGAGCATGCTTTATTTCTTTCATACCACATTGATGGCAAACACTGCCTTCACATTTTGAGAACCCTTATTGTTCTCATTTTTACAATTACTATAATGATGACTATTGTTGTTTGATCAATGGCACGCCCACGTTCATTGTCAACCACTTGTCTTCATTAGACTAATTACGCACTGCTACTACATCCACTTCATGAATGGTGCAAATCAAGTGGACAAGATTCACGTTTTTCCATGAAAAATACATTATTTTTCTTTAGTCAGTGTGGAGCATTGAGACTCAAACCCAATACATTATACATATAAAGGCATGTTAGGCCATAATGAGTTGGCACTCGAACTCAACTCTTATTATCATGGTTCACAGAAACATACACCCGATGCCTTATTCTCATGGTGCAATAAACTTGAATCTACCGTTTTACCCTCAATCAATAATGGAATGATAGGCTAAACAATATTGAGATTCACTCTCAAGACATCATTTTAATCACATGCCAAAAAAGTTGTACACAGCTAATTTGCAACTTAGAAAATCAAATTTGCTTTCTTAAATAAATGTACAAACCTCACATCAGCACAAAGCTAAGCTTTATCAATTATTTATAGCATCTAGTGAAATTAACTAGAGAAATAGAAGTTATCAAATAATAAACATTAGCAATTTAAATTTCGGTAGAAGCAAAATTAAATATACCTCTTCACAACATCAGTAATCATAATAAAAGTAATATAAGATTTATCTTACAAAAAAATTTTACTCTTGAAAATAAAAAATTTGTTTTGAACACTCTTTAAGTCTCTAGAAAGTGAAACTATTACTTTAACATTTCAATGGAAAGTGATAGCTACTCTTACGTTTCTTAAAGAAATATTCAGGACTTAAAGAGAGAGGGGGAGAGAAGAGATTCTTATTTCTTCCATGTATTTAAGTATGTACAATATCACTTTTCATCTTTGTCACGACCCCAAATCTTAACAGGTCGTGATGACGCCTATCGTGGAACTAGGCTAGCCAACCATCACCTTACTGCGTTTTTGTTCAATTATAATAGTTCACAATTAAATAATAAGCAAGCCACCACATCATAATTAATATAAATAAGTCTTAACGTCCCAATAATATTCTAAGAACCTCCCAAGAACTGGAGTCAATAGTCACGAGCATCTAAGAATAAATAAATCTAACTCTGCTAAAACTATAACATATGTCTCTGAATCAAATGCTAAACTAAATAAGGAAGGGAAATGGAGAAGCTGTGGACGCTGGACAGCTACCTCGCAATCCCGTGAAATGCTGCTATCAACTGCGTCAGCTACTGCTGCGAACTAGTACCTGGATCTGTGCACAGAGGCACAGGGAGTCTTTATGAGTACGCCAACTCAGTAGTAATGAAAATAAATCACAGTCTGAGTAATATAAACACACAGAACATGTACACAATTCCACAAACCAGTAAAACACCAAGTCACCACGTGACATTCATCAAATAATGAGTTCGAAATCAGTTTTCAGAAAAACCTTCGAAACAAGTGCAATATCAGTATATCTCAGTAAAATTCTCAGTAACACCAGTGTGAAAACGAAGTAAATCATAGCTCGAAAACTCAGTAAAATCTTTCATAAAATTGCCCCTCGGGCCAAAATCATTTGTTGTAACCATTGCCCATCAGGCATCCTCACAGTCACTCTGCCCATCAGGCATCCTCACAGTCA
>ML253258.1:0-47673 GCA_005239495.1 Nicotiana undulata
TTGACTTGTTTAATTAGATGGGAAGAGTATCACTTAGTGTAATTTGTGTTGGCTTGCCTAACCCCGTCGTTGGGTGCCATCACGACTAGGATTAGGATTCTGGGTCATGACAAAAGTGGGGTTCGAAGCATTTGGGAAGTGAACGTCTGGGACGTTGAGGGAGAATGATAAGTGGGCCAAGTTTTTGACTTGATCAAGTTCCTCTTGGAAATTTAGCAGCTTCTTATCTAGTGGAGACATACCCTCGTTCAGAACCTGAATACCTCGACCATCAGTGATGTCAACCTGTTCATCCCCGTTGTCTTTTCTGGTGCCGCTTGCATCTGCCATCTTAGTTTTACCCTTGCTTTTTCCCTTGGGAGGACTGGGAGGAGGAGTAGGAGGAGGTCCCTTTGATCTTGTGCAATAAGCTGTTGATGCCAGAGTGCACAAACTAACCTTTGGGGAGGGGAATAATAAATAAAGAAAAAAACGAAACGAAAGGTAAGGAAGTCAGTAAGGATTATGAAGAATATTGCGGTAATTTAAACACGTAATGCGAAAATGTAAAACGCATCCTAAGTTGGGGAACCTCTTTGTGCCCGAGGTAGGCCTAACGACAAATTAATTTGGAGAGCTTGGAATGCTAAATGCCTCATATTATTGATGTAAAAATGGACGAATCCGAAGACAATACAAAACAATAAGCAAGAAATAAAACCACTAATGGCCATTGGCCTTATTACATTGGTAAAGCGGAAAAGAAAATCCTATCTAATTGGTCCAAGAAGGACCTTCTCCAAGCTTGGCCCTCTTGGCATATTTTAGATCATGCTGAGTTTAGGGACTTCGTGCCTCGTTTCCTACGAACAAACAAGGTTAGGCCCTTACCCCCGCCAGACTCGACTATTTAACATCAATAATTAGCAGGAGCATTTAAGTTCTCCAAATAAATGCACAGCACGTGAAGGCGTCCTTTTGGGTTCCAGGGAAACCCAATGGACTTTGGAAAAGGCTATCTTAAAGGCTATTGTGTGGAGAACACGTTAGCTTGGCTAGGTTTGACCATGATGCATTCAACATACAATAGAGTAAGGTTTCTATGGGATTTTAGACCGGTACCCTTGAGCGGAAAACTCAAGGGGGAAAGGCACGGAACTTTCGACTGCACCGCTGATCGACTAGTTTTACCGCAAATACGCCTTTCCGAATTTAGGGGGTGATAATATTGGAATAACGCAACCACTCATTGTAAGCGTTGCTATATGATTTTTGTTTGGCACGAGTGGAATATGAATGCGGAGTATGATATGCAAATAAATATCATTTGAACAAATATGCATGTATTTTCACACTGGGGAAAGCAGTAAAGAAAGGAAATACAACAGTTACAATGGAAAGCGGTTACAAAAAAAACATGAAGATATGTCAGTTTCGTTCAGGTGAAATAAATACTCGCAAAAATTAAACAGTTAACAACATATAATGGGGAATGGAAAAGGTGTAAGCATTAAAATGAAAATTAAAGGTCCAAATTAATAAAGCAACTTGTAATGGTATAAGCCTTTGGGAAAGTCCCCAGCAGAGTCGCCATGCTGTCGCGCCCCCTTTTTCTATCGCACGGGTTAGGTACGGAGATCGGGTTTTATGACATTCTGGACAACTCCTTAAAGGAAAATGGTTTAAGGAAAAGTCGCCACCTAACGATTTTTATGGTGCGTTAGGGCACCTAGAGTTGATAACTCATAAACTAGTTTGCATTACCAGAGATTGGGTAAGGGCTTGAAATTATCCCAAGGGGAAGGTGTTAGGCACCCCTAAAGATCCATAAATGTGTGTCCCAGCCAAGAAAATTTGTGAATTTGGACGATGAACAAATAGCAAGCAAGGTTCATATAAGAGGGGATTTCACACAAAGCATAATTTATTAAAGGTTTTGAAAACATTATAAAAAATAAAGAGATTATCCTAGGTTTAAAGTAATACGGATCACATCAATGCAATACCCGGTATGTCACTTCCTCAAAGAGGCGTCAACACGTGGTATTAGCGCACCGGTCATCATATCCACATTCCACCATTCCCACCCCGTAAACGTTACTTAAAGCGCGTGTGTTGGTCACGAATGCTTATCGCGTGCTATTACCCGTCCTATTCTATAAGTCCTGGAGGGTATTTAAGACTACTATTCTTACAAGGCAGGGACTAGGCGGAACCCTTAGGTTTAAAGGACAAAATGCTAAGCGACATACATAACAAGTAGGACTACATGTAAGGGAACACGTAAGGCAAATAAAGGCTCACAAATCCCTCCACAAGTAAGCATGTAGGTAGCACGTCGCAAGAACATCTAAAGTCTTAAAGACAGGATTTCAAACAGGAGTTTTTGAGTTGAAAACAGAGTAGGTTTCAGTAGTTTTGGTAAGTAACTGATTCCTTGGAGACTTAGTAATAAAGCAGGAAACTCGGTTAAAACAGAGTAGCTTAAAGAAGAGTGATTGAATTTAAAAGGTCCAGTAATTCAAAGATAGTAGCAGGATTAAAAAGTGCACAACATTTTAGATGAAGTTTTTAGAAAAAGCATATGAATAGCTTTTAGAAAAAAAACCAGTAATCAGAAGTGAAGCAAGATTTAAATAAAACAGAGTAATTTCGAACAGGGGCGGCTTACTTTAAAATTCAGTAATTAAAAATAAAGCAAGAATAAGTGGTTTAAAAGAGTTTTAGTAAAGGAGAGTGAGTGCACAACTTCGAGAACCAATAATTTTAAGATAGAGCAAGGATTCAAACAAAACAGAGTGACTTTGTAAGAGGGAGAATTTGTTTGGAAAATCTATTAATTGTTGGGCAAACATGAGTTAAAATAATGACACACAGCGATGTTCTCAAGTTATCAGAAGAGACTGATTAGCTTTACAGATCATTTTTTTAAACACAAACAGGACATAAAACGGTTGATTTGAGTTTTAATAAGTGTTAGGCCTAAGGTTTGCCTAGGCGGGCGTATACATTGCTCATTCGTTAAAAGAATGAGAAGGCGGATTTCTAAGTCTGATTTTTAGAGACATAAATGATAATACATTTGCAGAAAAACGTTTTAAGCCATTTTTACACAATTTTTGCGGGGTTATTAGAGTTAATACATGCTGACTAGTCGTTCAACAGAGTATAATTGAAAACAGACATGCTGGGAAACAAAATCCTAAGGAACATGATATCTAATGCATACATGAATGCCTAAAACATGGCTTCTAAATGTAGTGCTTATGAAGATGCAGCAACAGTAACATTATGGCCGTTTTATTACATGGTTATAATTATTAATTGTAAACAGGGCTTATAAAATGACATGAATATAACAGTTATGCTGAAATAAGAACCTAAACATGATTTCTAATGCATGGTAGGCATGTCCTAAGCATGCTACTATTACACACATAGGTAAGTAAAATCCTATAGTCATGTTTTCTACCCATACTATACTAAACATGCATAGTCCCCTCCCCCATTCACTATCCAGCCCCAATTATTCGTTTCAAAGTTATTACATGCCAATAATAATAAATTACATTAATGAAATGAAAAAGTAAGAAGCTACTTCTATAGGGAGCCTTCAATCAGGCCCAATCTCCCAGCCTCACTCCCTTCGAGTTTCACAGCCTTACATGGCAATTACCAGCCTTGTGTGTCAAAGTTAAATGAGTACTCAGGGGTACTCAAGGCAATGCTCACACGAAATGGGGTAGGACCTAATTTCTAAGAGTAGTGTGAAGTGCTTATAGTTTAAAAGAGTTGAGCTTGAAAGGCAGTTATGAAATAACAGTTTTGAAAATGATTTCAGAGAACAATATAAGAGTTTTATGAAAGAAAAAATAGTTTGCAAAAGGAAAGAAACATGCCAATCACAACTCAGAAAAGGTGCAGGGTTCAAGAGACAAACTCAACAGGGGAAAGGGAGTTGGGGACAAGTAATTCACATGTTAGCAGTAGAATAAGGTTACAGATTCACATAGTTACCACATAGTTGTCACAAAACATCATAGATTAATAGAGGCCAGATTGTATAGCTTTCAGGTGTAATGAGAGGGAAGTTCATGATCTAGGGAATTGAACATGAGTGAAAGCAGGTAACAACAATTAACAGATGAGCATGCCAGAGTCATAGAGGGAACAAGAGGGTATATTAGACTGCAAAAAGAGAATAAATAGTAGAAGCATACTGATTACACAGAACTCAAGTAGTTATAGAGGATCACAAGGAATGGCAGAATAGCAAATGGGAAGGAACATCACATAGTCATGCTAATTACATGGTAAGCAATAGAACCATAAGATAAAACACATAAGGAACAATAAGTAAATAAATAAGAAATGGAGCATGTTGTGTATAGATGCTCTAAAACTAAATCAGAAACATACTAGTTGAATAGTAAAGAGTAGAAAAGTGCAAGAGATAGCACATCAACAACATTATGTAGAACAAAGAGAGCAGCAGAGGACAATAGTGTGCAGAATGAGAGAGAGCAACAGGACAGTAGTATGCAGATGCAAGAGAGCAACAATGATTACTCAAACTTGGCTTTAAGCCGCCTGAGTGGTCAATAACTAGTGTGAAATGCAAGAAATGAGGGGTATGAAAGCAAAGAGAACTTAGAACAATGTCAGTGCTCTAAGCTTTGAGTTATGCCTTGGTGATATGTAGTGTATCAATGTGTTCGTGTCAGTCAAGAGTGTGTGTGTAAGGAGAGAAGGCAGTGTATATATAGAGCTGAAAACCAAGTAATAACATAGGCAAAAAGTAGTAATTTAGCATAATCACAGGAAGAATTGTTCAGTTAGGGTCAATCACAGTCAATCAAGGACTTGGACTCCCTTTAATTAGGGAGTCAAGCCCAAACGATGCCAATCATGGCCAGATAAGGAATATGAATCAAAATTAAGACTGATTTTGTTTAATTAGGGACAAGAAAATCACATAGTATATAAATAAATCCAAATGCATAGTATTAATTAAGGAAAGTTACACTAACAATTATTTATAAAGTAAAGTAGAGTATTAGTTTTGAAAAAAAATCAATTGAAAGAATCTCAAACTCAATTATAATCGCAGGGAATCCAATTTGAGGAAAGTATAACATAAATATGGAAAGCATTTAAAAACTGGTACAAAATTACAGAGGGAATACATAGGATCAGCTATTCATGGAAAACATCGCAGGCTTGGTTTTTTTATACAAATATCAGTATAAAATCAATAGGTAAAAATCAATAAGGTAAATCAATAATTAAACATTTAAATAGTAGTAACACAAAGAGATGATCAACAGGAAAAGGTCATAGCACTGAATTGAACAAGAACACACGAATACACATAGTCGAGTGAAAAACGGATACACATAATAAAGATTAACCCCAAAACCAGGGTTTCAAAATAACAATCAAGGCAACATGAAATCATGAGATACTCGTTTAAACACATCATCGATGACTAAAACATCAAAAAGGAAAACTGTTTCGAGAATAGGGTCGAGAAACCCTAGCTTTTGAAATTGTTATAAAACGAGATTTTTCGGAGAGAACAATAGAGAAACTTCATAATATTGTAAATGTAAAATGGATTTTAAAAGCAAAACCAAGATATAGGAGATTAGGGTTTCGTGAGAAACCAGAGAGAGAAGTAAGGGAACCTGGCTGTGAAACTCAGGACAACGGTATTTAGAGCACCATCGAGTCAAAACCCATCGAAGAAAGGCCGGAAACAACCCCAGACAGAGCTTCCAGTGGTGGTCCGGCATGGTTGGAACCCATGGAGGTCTCAAAGACGGAGAGGATCAGAGAGATAAGGCTTCAAGGCGGCTGGTGGTCGAAAGGGGTGAGACTGGAGGTGGCCGGAGAGACGGTGGAGGCCATCAGAGAAGAAGAAGAACCCAGAAGGTTCTAGAGAGAAGGGAGAGGGAAAGAGACAAAAAGAGAGAGTGTTGGTCTTGAGAGAATGAGAAGGGTCAGGGGTTTGGTTTAATTATGGTAAGTTAGATCTGGGCCGTTGATCACATATGATCAACGACTCAGATCAAGCGTGGGGTTAGGCCGGGTAGGATTAAAGACTGGGCTGGGTTGATGGGTTGGTTAAATGGGTTAAAGAGGTTAGGCTAAAATTGACTAAAATTTAAATAAACGTGGCTAGCTGTTAAATACCCACTAAAAATAGATAATTAATTAATTAATTAAAATAGCTGATAATTATAAAAAAAATGAAATGAAATTAAAATAGGTAAAATTACAATAATTAACTAATATTAAGTGTAAAAATACATAAATGTCGAATTAAAACAATATAAAATATCCAATTCGGCCATAATTGCAAAATTATTGTAATTGGAATTAAATAAGACCCAATTGGCTATTTGTGAAATAATTGAATTTTAATAGATAAAAAATAATTATAAATAACATACCGAGCTGGGAAATATTTTTGAAATTATTAGCATAATTTATGGATTATTTAATTATTAAATTTTAAAAAAAGCAGGAAAAGAACTTAATAAAAATATGAAAAATAAGGAAAAATACTCAATATTACGAAGAGTAATTTAGAAAGCTTATATGCAAATTTGCAAATAGTTTGAGGAAAAAATTGGGTATCAACAGTGACCTTAACTGTTTATTTTCCAAGTATTTATTCCCTCAATATGAAACTGACTTGTTTCTTTGTTTTCCTTCTTAACTGCCTTTCAATTATAAATGCCGTATTTATTGCTTTTCTAACGTGCAAATACGTGACAACATGTTATTTACTGCTGCATAAATCATGCTCAACATCATACTCCACTCGTGCGTAATCAATCCTATAGCAACGTTTGATGAGTGGTTGCACTCTTCCAATATATTGCCCTTTAAATTCAGAAAGGCTTATTTGCGGTAAAACTAGCTGATCAACGGTGCAATCGATGGTTCTGTGCCTTTCCCCCTCAAGTTGTCCGCTTGAGGGTACCAGTCTAGAACCCCATAGTAACCTTACTCTTTTAATTGTGCATGCATCATGGCCAAACCTAGCCGGGTTAATATGTTGTACACATAATAACCCTTTAAGACGAGCCTTATCCAAAGTCCACCGGGGTTTCCATAATCCCAACGGACGCAACCACGTTTTGTGCATTCATTTTGGAGAACTAAATGCCAATATGCTAATCATGAATGTATAAATAGTTGAATCAGGTGGGGAAAAAAGGCCTAATCTTTTGTTTTGCAGAAAATGAGGCACGAGATCCCTAGATTCGACATGGTCAGCAACATTCCACCATTGCTACTAGACTGGTGGGAGGATCTTTCCTCAAGTGACAAGAAACATGTGAAAATATACTTGGGCAATTTACCTTCCCTACTAGACATTCAGCCAAACAATATGTTGATCGAAGCTGTAACTCTATTCTGGGATAGTGAGATAGTTGTGTTCCGTTTTGGGGACATAGAAATGACACCACTCCTAGAAGAAATTGGGGGATTTGCTGGACTGCCTTGGGACAACCCTGGGCTATTGGTACCATAGAACCACACTGGAAAGGGGTTCCTAAAGATGACGGGTCTGAAGAAATATTCTGACTTGGAATGCTTGAAGAAGTCCTATATACCCTTCGAATATTTGTACGAGAGATACGACCATATAAAGTCTTACCGTACATTCCATGATGAGTTTTCTATCACTTCTCTGGGTCACATCCACCGCAGAGTGTTCGTGTTCATTGTGTGCTTCTTGGGTCTGATAGTGTTTCCGATGAAAAGGGAAAGAATCCATACTAGACTGGCCATGGCTGCCAAGACCTTGATGGAGGGAATCGAGGGACAGACATACACTATAGTCCCTATGATCCTAGCTGACATCTACCAGGATCTGGAACGCTGTCAAAAAGGGTCCAAGCATTTTGAGGGTTGCAATTTGCTACTACAGCTGTGGGTATTGGAACATCTTCAAAAGGGTCAATATCGCCAAGAATTTTTACAAAGGGCTTAGAACGACCATATTGCCTTCCATCACCCCAAGCAGATGACTTACATTCCGGACAGGTTTGCTCAGCCAGAAAGTGCCAAAGAATGGGTAGAGTTCTTCGACAATGTGACCGAGGAACAAGTACAATGGATGTTTGAATGGTTCCCAACTGACGAGTTCATCATCGGGTCCAGGGACACTACTCACTTAGTGTTGATTGGGTTGAGGGGAATATACCCTTATATTCCCATCCGGGTTATGAGACAAGCGGGCAGGAAGCAAGTCGTACCAAGGGTTGCAAGATGGGCCACTTCATAGAAGAATTTCAAGACGACGACATCCCTTATAGATGCCAAGCTCAGCATATGTGGCACTGCAAGATCATTGTGGATAAGAACACTATTGAGCCAGACAGGTATCACGCTAGGTGTGCACCTTTCTACCCAGCATGGTTAGAAGACAACCTAGATGAGATAGTAAAGCCAGGAACCGGTCGGGGAAACAGGATCATAGACGAAGATGTCGAGGCTCAAGTCAAATACAATAAACTACGCAAGAGGGTCATGACTCCGAGAACGAACACCGGGAGATACACGAGACAAATATGAGGCTGATCAAGAAATGGAAAGAAATGGCTATCACCTCCAACAGAAGGTTGGAATATCTGGAGCGAGGTTTGGTGGAGCTGGAAGGTAAAATAATAAAGAGGATCTAAGACTTCCAGAATGCTAAAGGGAGTGAGGGGGACATTTGGCTAGAGCCTACCTGCCGTTGGGTCTACGTGAGCTGGGGAACCTGGTTGATGGAGTCAGGAAGATCGAGTCTGGGGAAGGTCCTTCTGGGACCAAGTATGCTAGAATTATCTGCTTTCCTAAATGTAATAAGGCCAAGTGCCAATAGTGACTTATCTTTATTATTATCTTAGTATCGTTTTGGGATTCGTCTATTTTTATATTAATGAAATTGAGGCATTTATTGGCATCTAAGTTCTCTAAATCAACTTGTCGCTAGTCCTACCTCTAGCACAATGAGGTTCCCAAATTAGTACGCGAATTTACATTTCCACAATATGTGTTTAAATACTGCAAATACTCTTATCAGAATCCTTACTAACTTGTATACCTTTTGTTTTTATTTCTTTTGATTATTCCCATTCCCCAAAGGTTGTTTCGTCATACTGGCATCATCAGCTTATCACACAAGATCCAGGGGCCCTCCACCTTCTCCTCCTCCTAGTCCACCAAAAGGCAAGGGAAAAACAAAAATGGAATATTTGAACAACACCAGAAAGGAAAACAACACACAGGTTGAACATGTAGAAACGTCTGATGGTAGGGGTACTCAGGCCCCAAATAAGGCAGTCTCACGGCTTGAACAGAAAATACTGGAACTCCAGGGTGAGCTCTAGCATGTCTAGAATGTGGCAAACTTACCCTTCTCACTCAGCGTCCCAGACGTTAGTCATCCAAACACTCAGAATCCCGCACCACCTCAAAACACACCCAACAAGCGCCCACAAAGCCCTCACGCGCCTCACCATTACGTAACTCCACCACAAAATCAAACTATCCAACCACAGTACCAGCCAAACACCTACCAACTCCACAAAATACCCCACCAGTCATTCCTAAACCCCAGAATTCTACCAACGACCACCACTATCCTCAAACTCCAGGTCACCAAAACAACCCTATATTTGTGGAGACCCTACCTCACTCCACTCAACCCATTTCTTATGCAATGGAATCTGTTGAGAAGGACATGCTCATCAAGAACTTGGCCAAGGAATTCAAGAAGTTGACCATCCGAGTTCAAGGCATAGAAGGAGGCAAGGGGATAGAAGGTCTGAACTATGAAGACCTATGCATACAACCGGACGTAGAACTGCCGGAGGGTTACAAACCTCCCAAGTTCGAAATGTTTGACGGAATAGGTGATCATAGGGTTCATCTAAGGACCTATTGGGACAAGCTTGTCGGGGTCGGAAAGGATGAGAAGATTCAGATGAAGCTTTTTATGAGGAGCTTACGGGAGATGCCTTGTCCTGGTACATCATCCAGGATCCTAAGAAGTGGTCCAACTAGGTGAGTATGGCGTCCGATTTCATGAACCGATTCAGGTTCAACACGGAGAATGCACCGGATGTTTTCTACATTCAGAACCTCAAGAAGAAGCCTAATAAGACCTTATGTGAGTATGCCACTCATTGGAGGTCAGAAGCAGCCAAAGTCAGGCCGACATTGGACGAAGAGCAGATGAACAAGTTCTTTGTCAAAGCATAGGATCCACAATACTATGAAAGATTGATGGTTATTGAAAACCATAAGTTCTCTGATATCATCAAACTTGGTGAAAGGATCGAAGAAGGCATCAAAAGCGGGATGGTGACAAACTTTAAGGCGTTGCAGGCCATTAATAAAGCATTACAGTCAGGGGGTATATCTAAGAAGAAGGACATGGGATCAGTAATGGTTGCCCAAGGACCCAAAACTCCACTGGTATATCAAACCTCCCTATTTTTGTACCAAGCACCCCCACCTACCTATCAATTATCACCTCCACCCACATATCAACCATCACCTCCACCTACATATCAATCCTCATCTCCTAGATATTCCCGACCAGCCACTGCCTATCACACCTATAATTCCTAACCATCTCATTTTTAGTCACTGCCAATTCGTCAAAACTACCCAAGACCACGACCTAACTTCGACCGCAAACCACCCAAACAATACACTACCATTGCTGAACCCATCAACCAGCTATATCAAAGATTGAAGGTGGCTGGTTACATCACTCCCATCCCTACTGTGGCCACAAAAAACTCATCCCAATGGGTTAACCCAAATAAGACTTATGCATACCATTCGGGAATGAAAGGGCACACCATCAATGAATGCCGAACACTGAAAGACAAGATCCAGACCTTGATCGACAACAAAGTCATCCAGGTAAAGGAGGCTACGCCTAATGTCCACAATAACCCCCTCCCAAATCACAGGGGTGAAGGCATAAATGTGATAGAATTGGATGAAGAATGGGATCCGGAGGGATCAATCGGTCTTATCAAAGAGGGGTGACGACCCTAAGAAACCTGCAGTCACACTCAATCCCATTATAGTGCAGATACAGCCACCAGTGGAGGTTGAGGTGACCGTATCAGTCCCATTTGAGGTTGAAGTAGCACCACCCACAGTTGCAACTATTCCATTTGAGGTAAAGGTAGCCACGCCGTTCACAGTGACAGTATCAACCACACCGCCTTTCGACACAAAGGTTGTGCCCTGGGATTATGTGGCTGAAGCTAGAAGAAGAGGAAAGACTAAAATAGAAGCATCCGGTGTTGCGCAAATGATGACTAGGACTGGGAGAGTCTATACACCGGAACATTTGGGAGAATCCAGCAAGCATGCCTCCAACAAATCTCCCGTTATTGAAACATGCCCAGATGACCTTTGGAGGAAAGTGTAAGTAAGAGAGTACACGATTGTCGATCATCTGAACAAGACCCCTGCCCAAATATCTATCATGTAGCTACTATAGAACTCGGAAGCACACATGAACTCTCTAATGAAAGTATTAAACGAAGCATATGTGCCCAATAACATCACAAACGGTGAAATGGCTAACATGGTGGGACAGGTACTAGAAAGTCACAAGATCACTTTCCACGAGGATGAGTTGCCACTTGAGGGTTTGAGTCACAATAAGGCACTGCATATCAAAGTGCAATGCGAAGACTACTTCATTACCATGGTTCTGATCGATGGAGGATCCAGCCTCAATATTTTCCCATTGACAACAATGAAGAGGTTATGCAAAGGCCTATACGATATACGAGAAGGGATCATTAACGTGAAGGCATTTGACAGGTCTTAGAGGGCTACCATTGGGGAAATCAATCTTTGTCTGCAAATGGAGCCTACATGGTTTGATGTCGAGTTTCAGGTGTTGGACATATCTGCATCCTACAACCTGTTGTTGGGACGACCATGGATACACGCCGCTGGGGATGTGGCATTACCTTTGCATCAGGCAGTGAAGTTTGAGTGGAATCATCAGGAAGTGATTATCCATGTAGATGGGAGAAACCCCACGTACACCCATCAGAATATTCCGGTGGTTGAGAATAGAAGAAGGCTCGGTGGAGAAACTTATCATCATATCGAGCGGGTCAATGCAATCGACAAAGATAAGTGGTAGGATAGCAAGGTAGCCAGCATGATGAACTGGAGAGCGTATGAGGCTGGCAAGGGTCTTGGCAAAAATCTTCAGGGCATTTCTAAGCCGATACAGCCGAAGCGTCATGGCACTATCTTTGGCCTGGGATACTGGTACACTTGGAAATAGTATAGAAACTGGTCGCCACCATGGCGTGGTCCATATTATCCATTGGAGCAGTCTATACCGCATTTGAATCAGACCTTCCAATAGGCCGACGTCATATGAGGATCAAAAGAGGAGGAAGTACTGGCAGCTTTAAGGAACTTGTTTCTAGAGGATGAGGACATGGACTGTTGTGTAATAGTTGTTGAGGAGAAAGAGGAAGGCCCTACCATCCGAGCTATGGAAAAAGGATCATTCCTCAGAAATTGTACTTTCAGACCATCCAGGGCCCAACGAGTCCCGGGGTAGCAAGGCTGAACAACATCATTTATTTTGTTTTCTAAGAAAAAGTGATTTGCCTTTTGGCATTTTTTTAAAATAATATTTCCAATGTTCCAAAACGTTGTTTAAATCATTGAAAAATCGCTTTTATGATTCAATGAATCGATGTTTATTATTACCATTTTCCTCTCATATCTTTATCTATACAACATTACCATTTCCTATCTTGATGAACCGACAACTGTGACATGTAATGAGAAAACGCACCAAAAGGATAGTGATTCAGAGGAAGAAGATGTCATACCCGAGGAAATCGTCAGAGAAGTAGAAGGCTTTGAGAATAAGCCTAAGTCCAGTCTGGATGAAACAAAAATAATGAACTTGGGAGATTATGAAACCGTCAAGGAGACCCGCATCAGCATCCACTTGTCGCCACCAGGAAAAACAGAGTACACACAGTTCTTGAAAGAGTATGAGGACATCTTTGCATGGTCATACGATGATATAACCAGGTTAAGTACATCTATTGTGGCTCACAAGTTTCCCACAAACCCAATGTGTCCACCAATGAAGCAAAAACTCAGGAAATTCAAGCATAATATGGGTCTGAAAATCAAGGAGGAGGTTACTAAGAAAATCAACGCCAAGGTCCTCAGAGTGGTCGAATATCCAACTTGGCTGGCCAACATCGTGACGGTTCCGAAGAAGGATGGGAAGGTCAGGGTTTGTGTCGATTATCGAGATCTCAATAGAGCCAGCCCAAAGGATGATTTTCCACTCCCAAACATACACATCTTAATTGACAATTGTGCTAAAAATGAACTCTAATCATTTGTGGATTGTTTCGCCGGTTACCACCAGATCTGGATGGACGAGAAAGACGCGGAGAAAACCGCTTTCATTACACCATGGGGAGTATAGTCTGAAGAATGTTGGGTCCACCTACATGAGGGCTATGCCTACCATCTTTCATGACATGATACATAAAGAGATCGAGGTGTATGTGGACGAAGTCATCATTAAATCCAAGAAGGCCACGGATCATATCAGATTTGAGGAAGTTTTTCGACAGACTGCGGAAGTACAACCTGAAATTAAACCCTGCAAAATTGCATTCGGGGTTCCTGCCGGAAAGTTGCTTGGGTTCATCGTCAACCTCCAAGGGATAGAATTGGATCCATCAAAAGTCAAAGCCATCCAGGAGATGCCACCGCCAAAGAGTAAGAGGGATGTAATGAGTTTCATGGGATGGCTAAACTACATCAGCCGGTTCATAGCCCAGTCCACAATTATATGTGAGCCAATTTTCAAGATGTTGAAGAAAGACGCTGCAACTAGTTGGACTGAAGATTGTCAAAAGGCTTTAGACAAGATCAAAGAGTACCTATCAACACCACCGGTCTTGGTCCCACCAGAGCCAGGTAGACCCTTGTTACTCTACCTTGCAGTGCTAGATGGAGCTTTCGGCTGCGTTCTGGGGCAACATGACGAAATAGGGAGAAAAGAACAAGCTATTGATTACCTAAGTAAGAAGTTCACTCCATATGAAGCATCGTACTCTCTGTTGGAACGTACCTGTTGCGCTCTGACCTGGATAGCTTAGAAGCTGAGGCATTACTTCTATGCCTACACAACATACCTCATATCAAGGATGTATCCCTTGATATATATCTTTCAGAAACCCATGCCCACCGGCAAGCTGGCTAAATGACAAATCCTGTTGAGTGAGTTCGACATTGTTTATGTAACTCAGAAAGCAGTCAAAGGACATGCACTAGCAGATCATCTCGCTGAAAATACTGTGGGAGGAGAATACGAAACCCTGAAAACGTATTTTCCCGACAAAGAGGTGTTATTAATAGGAGAAGATATTGCTGAGTCCTACGATGGCTGGAGGATGTTCTTTGACAGAGCGACGAATTTCAAAGGAGTCGGCATTGGAGCTATCTTGGTATCGAAAACTGGCCAACATTATCTAGTATCTGCTAAACGCAGATTTCCATGCACCAACAACATCGCAGAATATGAGGCTTGCATGCTAGGGCTTAACATGGCCATCGACATAAATATTTAGAAGCTGCTGGTAATCGGTGATTCAAATTTGCTTGTGCACCAGGTACAAGGAGAATAGGCCACCAAGAATTCCAAGATATTTCCATATCTGCACCATGTGCAAGAATTGAGAAAGAGGTTCACGAAGATAGAGTTTTAGCACGTTCCCAGAATTCAGAACGAGTTTGCCGATGCATTGGCCACTTTGTCATCCATGATACATCATCCAGACAAGAACTTCATTGATCCTATACTAGTAAGGATCCATAGTCAGTCGGCATATTGTGCCAATATTGAAGAAGAAACAGACGGGAAACCTTGGTTCCACGATATCAAAGAATATTTGGCAAACAGAGAGTACCTCGAGCATGCAAACAATACTAAGAAACGTACACTTCTGAGGTTGTCCAACAATTTCTTCCACAGCAGAGGAACCCTGTATAGCAAAACTCCTGATTTGGGATTACTGAGGTGTGTCGACGCAAAAGAAGCTTCTAAGCTACTTGAGGAGATACGTGCTGGGACCTGTGGCTCGCATATGAATGGCTTCGTCCTGGCCAAAAAGATACTTATGGCCTGTTATTTCTGGATGAACATGGAGACAGATTGCATCCAGTATGTCCGAAAATTCTACCAATGTCAAGTACATGCAGATATGATAAAAGTGCCGCCAAACGAGATCAATGCAACGAGCTCACCTTGGCCCTTCACCGCCTAGGGAATGAATGTCATCGGTCCAATCGAGCCCACCGCCTCAAACGGGCACCGATTCATCTTGGTAGCTATTGATTACTTCACCAAATGGGTTGAAGCAGCATCTTACAAAGCGGTGACTAAGAAAGCCGTGGTAGACTTTGTCCGCGACCAGATTGTTTGTCGGTTCGGAGTTCCATAATCTCATCACTAACAATGCCTCTAATCGCAATAGTGATATGATGAAGGTCATGTGTGAGACTTTCAAAATCAAGCACATGAATTTCACCTCCTATAGACCTCAGATGAACGAAGCTGTAGAAGTTGCCAACAAGAACATCAAGAAGATACTGAGAAAGATGGTAGAAAATCACAAACAATGGCACAAGAAGTTGCCATTCGCTTTACTGGGATACCGCACCACAGTCCGCATATCAACCGGGGCAATTCCCTACTTGTAGGTTTATAGCACAGAAACTGTTATTCCTACCGAAGTGGAGATTCCTTCCCTGCGGATCATATAGGAAGCTGAGCTCAGCGACACAAAATGGATAAGGAGACGCTATGAGCAGTTAGCCCTCATAGACGAAAAGAGGATGAACGCAGTCTGTCATGGACAACTTTATCAGAACAGAATGTCCAGAGCCTTCAACAAAAGAGTCAAGTCGAGACAGTTCACACTGGGCAGCTGGTATTAAAGAAGATCTTCCCGCATCAAGATGAAGCCAAAGGGAAGTTCTCTCCCAACTAGTTAGGTCCTTACATGGTTCATAGGGTATTGACAAGATGAGCTCTCATACTCGCAGAATTGGATAGAGAAGTTTGGACAAAACCAATCAATTCTGATGCAATCAAGCGATATTATGTGTAACTATTTATGTTTTCCGCATATGATGTAAATTGAACTACGCTCGACCTGATTCCTGTTTAAGAGGGGATACATAGGCAGCCCTATGGGTTCGGTCACAATTCAATAAAAATCTTATTTCCCCCATAATCGGAAACTGGGGTAGATCCTCAAAATTCTGAAGCAAGTTCAGCCGATCGTAGCATGTACAACAGTCAGAGATGTTTGTCCATCTAACTGGGGCAGAATTTGGAGGACCCTCAAAATGCTACAGCAAGAGAAGTCGCAATGTCTCGGATCGTGTCACAGTCATTGGTTCATTTAACCAACTTCTTAAAAAATATATTTTACTATGTATTTGAAAACTATGCATGCTTGCTTGTAAAATAACTCTGTTTAGCAAACGCTACCCCAATGATTTGAGCAGGATCTTCAGACCAAGCAAAAGCAAGCCAAGCAAGACGACGGAGGCGCAAACCAACCTTTCCCTGTTACAGAACTCAAAATTTTTCTTTGGTTGCAGGAGCGAAGAATATACACACCTCAAAGTCACAATATTTATAACTACCGCGATACTGAAATCTACTACCAGCTAAGAAAACTTTATTATCATCTGCTATTTATTCTATTTTTGCATGGGACTAAGCCTTGTCCCCAAACCCTAGATGAGGCTATGCCATGCCCCAACATTTGCATAAGGTTAAGCTCTGCCTTTTGTATGCGGCTAAAATCGAGGAGGTCGACTTTTACGCTCGTTATGACATTCAGCGCCTCATTTACAAAGGATCCCTAATGCGGTTTAGACCGGCCACGAGCCTACGCCACGGTCGCCCCCGAGGCATCATAAACCCCGGGCTGACAGGTTGGGGTAGTATGAAGATCGAGACGAACAACTCTGCAGTGAAGTACATCTCCATGCACAGGCAATCGCATATCAAATCAAATAGATTTTTGGTTATAAATGCTAGATGTACTATTTTGGTTCTCTCCCTCCTATATAAATGGGAACCCTTATTGTTAAAAAGTGAACAAAAATACATTGAATACAAGAACATTCTCTGCTTTTAATATCAAACTCTCCCTATTCCTATTTATTAGCTCATTTATTTACATTTATTGCTTTCCTTCACTTGTTCTTCATTTATTGCCTATCATTGATCATAAATAGCACATCTCAAGGCTTGTAAGTTCGTTATATCTTCATCAACCATTGAATTTCAAATCCTATAAGCTTGTTACTACTTCATCGACCGCTCGCTCTAGGTCCAAATCTCAATCTCAAGGACCTCCCGAAGTTAACATCGAGCCTTCGAATTAAGGCGCTCTGGTTTGCTTTACTTTAAGCTTTTTAATCGTTTTCTCACTATTTTACCCAAACACATAATCACTCAATAACTGGTATTAAGATAAATCACATATTCTTAGAACCACATAACTAAATATAATTGTACTTACCATTTTCACGGTAAACAGTTTGGCGCCCACCGTGGGGCTAAGAATAATAGTGGTTGTTTTAATACTAACTCACCGGGAAACGCAAGTCACTTTTCACACTTTTTTCTTGTCCCAAAAACCTTTGCATTCTGGTCAGATGACAGGATCAACAAACATGCACGAAAGTAGCAGCTTTGGGAAATTTGAAGGGCATGATGTAAGTATCCCGAATGCCGACGTACTACCGTTGAACTCTAGCAGCATAATGGAGCCAACCCCCAAAAACATGGACTCAAGTAGCGGGTGGCATGACAACATCGAGCCCCATGCCAACTGGGGCGCGCATCAAAGAGGTCAACGAGAGAAACAGGAAACCACCGTTCAAAAGAACGGGGAAGACTATCTCCGAATGATCTTTGAAATGCTTCAGTTGCAGAAAGCGACGATTGTTCAGTTACTAAATCACCAGATAACCCCGTACGAGCCAGCACCAATAGAGGCCCCTCGAATACGGCTAGTGTAGAAAAGGTTGGAGAACAAAAGACCAACGGCCGACCCTGCCGTCGTAAGAATTATCGGAGGGCCCGCCTGGCGAACGAAGTCTAGGCCCCCGGAGAAAAAGCCAAAGCATCAGAGAGAAAGGTTTCAACCTTACGTCGAGGGTTGAAGGAGCACCACAAGGGCCAATGAGCCCTAAGCCAAACTGAAAGCGGACCAAAGCAGAAGTGCCCCACTCAAACCGATATGACTATGATGTTTCAGACATTATATCTGCCATGGGAGAAATTAGAGACACCAGATTGCCGAAGCCCGTATCATCGGGTCCCTCTTAGAGGGACCCTAGACTGGTATGCGAGTTTCACGGTACTCACGGTCACCGAACCAAAGATTGCAGACACCTTCTGAAAGAAGTAACACGGCTAGCTAGCAAGGGGTATCTGAGGATTCGACTGCAGCTAGATCACGGGTCTCCCCTGGGAGAAACGGTGGTTCAAAATAATGAGCAGGAAAACTTTGACACCCCGCACGCATAGATCTACCGATGTAACTAGGGTGGAAGGGGTACAACACGAGTTGTTCGTCCAAATCATACCTACCTCGCCAACTCTCGACGGGTTCAATATAACTAGAAAGACAACAAAAGAGGCCACCCTCCCGTTCGGTATATTCCGAGCAACCCAGGGCACTAAGTTATACACCATTGAGGGGGACAAGAGGTACAACACACTGCTCGGTAGGCCGTAGATGCACGACATATGAGCGGTAACGTCGACTTTCCGCCAAGTAGTGGTATTTCCAATGGAAGGCAGTGTAGAAGCAGTGCATGAAGAATAGCATACAACCAGGAAAGGTGTTCACTGTTCACAATAGCCCGTCGACATCAGCGCCCCCTCTTCAAAGGAACCGGTGGAGGGAATATCTCCCGAGGACGTCGAATAAGACCTCCTCACATAACTAAATCAACGGCCGAAGAGCTGAAGCATGCAGTCCCGATCGGACAACCCCCAGATCGAAAGGTATACCTTGGAACGGGACTAACCCCCGAACTCAGGAAATTTTTTTATTCGGTTTCTCACCAATAATATCGATTGTCCCGCTTGGTCCCCTTTTGAACATTGCAGGGATTCCACCCGGAATAATCAGCCACCGACTAAAGCATCGACCCTTGTTTCTAGCTGGTAAAATAAAAAGGAGGCAATCTACACCCGGCCGCGTCGGGAGTAGCGATAAGCGGCGTGTTGGTTCAAGAGGAACAAGTTGTGGTTTTAGGTCTAGAATTAGCCAAAAGCCTCGGGGCCTAATTTATCGAGGCCAAGTATGATTCCCTCCTAGTTTTTAACTAAGTAAACGGGAGCTCCAAAGTTAGAGAAGACAGGATTCGAAGAAAAGTAAGGCCAACGCCCTTGCAGATCTGGGGTCGTCTGCCGAAAAGAATGACGCTCTTCCCGGAGTCGTGGTTTGGTTAACGAGATCGGCGAATTAAGATGGCCATGTCGAAATTAACCCCACCAGCTTGACTTGGGATTGGAGAAAATGATACACAAATTATTCAAAAAGCGGAAAGTTGCCCAAAGGAGCCAAGAGTCCTACGGACCAAGGCGGCCATATTATCGCTCTACGAAGACAACTCACCCTACTAGGGAACCTTCAACGGACCCCCAGCAGCGTGCCTAAGGACGGGAGATACATATTACGTACTTGAAAAAATCCACGAGGGCGCCTGTGGGAGCCACGCCAATGCTAAGACCCTAGTTTAGAAGGTGTTCCGAGCAGGTTAGTACTGGGAAAATATGGGAAAGAACGCTGGGGAATTCATTCATAAATACGACAAGGATCAAAGGATCGCATCCATGACCCATCAGCGTAGTGAACAACTACTTTCGATCCTATCACCCCATTCACGAAATAAGGGGAAAATATCGCCGGACCGCTACCTACGGTTCCAGATAAAACCTAATTTATTCTGTTTATGACTAACTACTTATCTAAATGGATGGAAACACAGGCCTTTGAAAAAGTAATAGAAAAGGGAGTCGTCACCTTCATACGGGTCCACATCCCATGCCGGTTTGGGACCCCCTTCGAAGTAATCTGCAACAACAGAAAGTAGTTCGTGGGGGGTAAAGTCAAAAAATTCCTCAAGGACCACAAAAACCAATAGATCGTACCAATGCCCTATCATCCGCGAGCCAGCGGTCGAATTCAAAAACAAAAACCATAATTCAGAACATGAAGAAGAAGTTGGAAGGCGCAAAAGAGATAGAGAGAGGTACTGCCCGAAGCCCTACGGGCATATCGAACCCCTCCTAAGACAAATACAGAGAAAATACCGTACTCTCCAACATAGGGGGGGCGAAGCTCTAACATCAGTAGAGGCAGAAGAACCAAGCGCCAGGGGCCAATATGCTACGAAGGATTCGAACGACGCAGCAATGACCATGGGCCCCGAACTGTTCGGGGAGAGAACCTCCGATACTGTAAGGACCTGTAGAATCCTTAACCCAAAAATGATACCTAGTAAGATCTCTATGTTGAAATAGCCGTAAACATTCTTAGGTTCGGACCTCTTAGGAGTGAAAAGTACCCCCGGACTTAGAGGAAGAAAATTTGTGGAGGGATGCGGATCTGCGATCCACTATGTGGTCGCATATCAGGTATGCGGACCGCATAATGGTCACACAACTGGACAATTTGCGTCCATTTCTAGGGAACCTATGCGGCCCAAAAAGCGATCGCATTTCGTGTATGCGGGCTGCATAGTTCGTCGGATATTTGCACTTGAGTTTTGCGGAGGGAGTTATGCGGTGCACTATGCGACCACATAACATGATGCAGACCGCATAGTTGCCGCATACCTGGGAAGTTTCCTTTCCCTTTTTGCCCAGCTGAAGGCCAACTATGCGGCAGATTTGTGGACCACATAACCGTAATGCGATCGCATTTCGGACCACAAACCTACATCGAGGCTCCCAATTTCTAATTTTTAAGACCCGACCCCCAGACTTATATAACACCCATCCCCCATCTTTTTAGCCATTTTCTGGCTCCTTCATTCCAGGCCGGGCCATTCCAATTCCCGCTCCAGCGAAGGGTGCCACAATCCCTCCCGCTGATATTCCAGATCCTACTACAGCCCCAGCTTTCGGTCCCGGTATTTCTTATGGGGACCTTAGGGGAGCTATTCAGATGTTGACGCAGTTGGTGGCCTCTCAGGCTCAGAGGTCAAATGTTGCCCCCACATCCTCTAGCGGGCAAGGGGATTCTTCCGGTTCTAGGGTTAACAGGTTCCTTCAGTTATCCCCTCCAGAGTTCACAGGTACCGACCCCGAGGCCGACCCTCAGGATTTTATTGATGAGATGCACAAGACCCTCCGAGTTATGCGTGCTACTGAAACAGAGGGAGTAGAGTTGGCCTTTTATCGTCTGAAAGGGGTGGCGTATTCTTGGTTTGAGATGTGGGAGGATTCCCGTGAGGATAGGAGCCCTCTGGCGAGGTGGAGTGAGTTTGCAGATGCCTTCATAGACCATTTCTTGCCCGCCGAGATTAGGGCAGCCGTAGCATCAGAGTTTGAGGTCCTCAAGCAAGGTAGTAGAAGTGTGTGGGAATATCATATGGAGTTCGTGTGCCTGTACAAGTATGTTGTTCATATGATGCCGACTATGGAGGCCCGAGTTCGTCGGTTTGTGCAGGGCCTTGGTCCCTTGGTTATTAATGAAGCTGCCACACCTGCTCTACATTTCAATATGAATTATGCGAATATTGTGGGATTCACCCTAGCTACAGAGGCTCGAATGTTAAAGATAAGGATGGATCGAGAAGGTGGTAGTAGGGCCCGGTCAGCGGGCAACCTTGGGAGTACATTCGGAGGTGGGAGATCAGTTCCTCAGGATGGGTCATCAGGGCCACCCTAATCTTATATTCAGTCCTCAGTTAGTGCCCCACCAATAGGACATCATCATCAGCAGAGAGGTCGCTTTGGGGCCAGTTCAGGTAGTAGGAGGTTCCATCAGCCGAGTCGATCAGGCGGGAAATTCCACCAGCAGCAGAGGGCCCCATGCCCTAAGTGTGAGAGGTTTCATTCTGGGCCCTGTTACTGGGATTGTCCGGTATGTTATGGGTGTGAGATGAGAGGCCATTTTCAGAGAGACTGTCGTACGTCCAGCCAGGGAGCAGGTAAGGGCACCACCCAGCCATCCAGTTCTTCAGCTGATACATCCTCAGCACACCTTCCAGCCTGAGGCCCTCCAGCACTAGTAGGGCATGATGCAGCTAAGGGTGGTGCACGGGGCCAGGGAAGACCTAGCCGGTTCTATGCCCTGAGTGCAGAGGCTTCTCCAGATGTTGTCACAAGTATTTTGACTGTTCAATCTCATGACGTGTATGCCCTTATTGATCCCGGGTCTTCTTTATCATATGTCACTCCTTTTATTGCTTCAAGTTTCAGGATAGAACCAGAACAACTTCATGAGCCGTTCTCTATGTCGACTTCGGTTGGTGAATCTATTATGACCGCGTGGGTCTATAGGAATTGTGTTGTCACGATGTGTGGTCGAGGTACCACGGTCGATCTTATCAAGCTAGGAATGATCGATTTTGATGTAATAATGGGAATGGATTGGCTCTATTAATGCTTTTTCCAAACTCGCCTGCCGAACTAGAATTATGAAGCTTGAGTTTCCTAATGAGCCAACTATTGAGTGGGAGGGAAATAATATTATGCCAAGAGGTGGGTTTATTTCCTACCTTAAGGCCTCAAAGATGATCATAAAGGGGTGCATCTACCATTTGGTCCGAGTTGCGGACACCACCTCTGAGGTGCCTACTCCCGAGTCCGTGCCTATTGTGAATGAGCTCCTTGATGTCTTTCCAAAAGATCTCCCTGGGATTCCTCCAGAAAAGGAGATTGATTTTGGAATTGATGTATTGCCAGGCACGCAACCGATATCTATTCCACCCTACAGGATGGCACCAGCGGAAATGAAAGAGTTGAAGGAGCAACTGAAGGATCTTCTAGAAAAGGGTTTCATCCGGCCTGGTGTGTCGCCTTGGGGCGCACCAATTCTTTTTTTCAGAAAGAAAGATGGATCACTACGAATGTGTATTGACTATCGGCAGCTCAACAAAGTCACAATAAAAAACCAATACCCATTGCCTTGGATATATGATTTGTTCGATCAATTACAAGGTGCTAAGTTCTTTTCAAAAATTGATTTGCGGTCCAGGTATCATCAACTAAAGATTAGGGAGCAGGATATTCCTAAGAGCGCCTTCAAGACTCGATATGGGCACTTTGAATTCTTGGTAATGTCTTTTGGGCTAACCAACGCCCCAACAGCTTTCATGGACCCTATGAATCAGGTCTTCAAGCCATTTCTCGACTCTTTTGTGATGGTTTTCATCGACGATATCCTTGTATATTCACGAAGTCAGGAAGATCATGCTAATCACCTCAGGGCAGTTTTGCAGACTCTTCATCAACACCAATTATATGCAAAGTTCTCGAAATGTGAATTTTGACTCGAATCAGTTACCTTTTTGGGCCATGTTGTCTCCAGGGAAGGGATTCACGTTGACCCCTATAAGATCGCAGCAGTAAAGGATTTTCCTAGACCAATGACCCCGACCGATATTCGCAATTTATTGGGTTTAATTGGATATTATCGGAGGTTCGTGGAAGGATTCTCTACTCTCGCCTCCCCATTGACTAAGTTGACGCATAAAATGCGCAAGTTCCAGTGGTCTGATGCTTGTGAAAGGAGTTTCCAGGAATTGAAATCAAGATTGACTTCGGCGCCGGTGTTGACTTTGATAGAAGGTACATAGGGGTTTGTGGTGTATTGTGATGATTCAAGGGTTGGTATGGGGTGTGTGTTAATGCAATGTGGTAAGGTTATAGCATATGCTTCAAGGCAGCTTAAGAATCACGAAAAGAACTATCCGACGCATGATTTGGAGCTGGCAACAATTGTTTTTGCATTGAAAATCTGACGACACTATCTGTATGGAGTCCATGTGGACGTGTTCACAGACCACAAGAGCCTCCAATATCTATTCAAATAGAAGGAGTTAAACTTGAGGCAAAGAAGATGGCTGGAGTTGCTCAAAGATTATGATATGAATATCTTGTACCATCCAGGGAAGGCGAATGTGGTGGCGGACGCTATTAGTCGGAAATCCATGGGTAGCTCGGCTCACTTGGAAGAAGGTCAGAGGACCTTGGCTCGAGAAGTTTACCAGTTGGCCAGTCTGGGGGTTTGTCTTACGGCCTCTGACGGAGGGGATGTTGTAGTACATAATAGAGTCGAATCTTTGGTTGTGGCGGAAGTCAAGGAAAAGCAATACAAAGATCCACCATTGGCGTGGCTAAGAGAGAAAATTATTAATCATAGGACCACAACTTTTTCGCTTAGCAAGGACGATGGTGTCTTGCGGTGCCAAGAGCGGTTATGTGTCCCTGAGGTGGATGACCTTCGGGAGAGGATAATGGCAGAGGCTCATAATTCTAGATATTCCGTACACCCAGGTTCTACGAAAATGTATCACGCCCTCAAGGAAGTTTATTGGTGAATAGTATGAAGAGGGGTGTGGTGGACTTTGTGGATAAGTGCCCGAACTATCAGCAAGTGAAGGACAAACATCAAAGGCCCTCTGGTTGGCGCAGCTTATATAAATACCGATATGGAAGTGGGAGATGATCAATATGGATTTTGTGGTAGGGTTACCCCGCACTCCGCGCTAGTTTGATTCCATTTGGGTAATAGTGGATTGGCTCACGAAGTCAGCACATTTCTTGCCGGTCAATTCCACCGACACTGTAGAACAATATGCTCAATTGTATATTAAGGAAATAGTATCCATGGTACTCCAGTTTCCATTATCTTGGATCGAGGGGTCCAATTCACAGCTAACTTTCGGAAGAGATTTCAGCAAGGTTTGGGGACGCAGGTAAATCTCAGCACAAACTTCCACCCGCAGACTGACGGACAAGCAGAGTGGGCTATCCAGACACTTGAGGGCATGTTACGAGCTTGTGTGATTGATTTTAGAGGTAGCTGGGATTATCATTTTCCACTTAAAGAATTTTCTTACAACAACAATTTCCATACCAGTATTTAGATGTCACCATTTGAGGCTTTGTACGGTAGGATGTGTATGTCACCGATTGGGTGGTTCGAGGTTGGAGAGGCAAAACTGTTGGGATCGGATCTCGTGCATCAAGCTATGGAGAAGGCTAGAATCATAAAGGAGCGGTTGAAAACTACTCAGAGTCGTCATAAATCCTATTCGGACATTTGTCGCAAGGATTTGGAGTTCTAAGAAGATGATTGGGTGTTCTTGAAGGTTTCTCCCATGAAGGGGGTCATGCGGTTTAGAAAGAAAGGGAAGTTGAGTCCAAGGTATGTCGGGCCGTATAGAATCACTCAAAGGGTAGGACACATAGCGTATAGGCTGGAGTTGCCCCCTGAAATGTCATTAGTGCACCCGGTGTTTCATGTGTCCATGTTAAAGAAAGTGATTGGAGACCCGTCTGCCATCGTGCCAGTTGAGACTGTTGAGGTTAATGAAGAGTTGTCTTATGAGGAAGTTCTAGTTGCCATCCTTGATAGGCAGGTCCGTAAGTTGAGAAATAAGGAAATTGCATCGGTTAAGGTATTATGGCAGAATCAACAAGTCGAGGAAGCTACTTGGGAAGTGGAGGATGAAATGCAAAAGAAGTACCCCCATTTAATTGAATAAGTCAGGTAATCGTTTATGAAATCGTCATCTCTAAATAATTGCATCTCTTGTCATATTGTGTAGGGCCACCACACCTCTCTAATCATCCGTTCTCTTATAACTCCTTAATTTGTGCTATATTTGTGTGTTATTGTGTTGACTGATTATATGACATTCGTTGAAATGTATTTTGGGGGCTCTCTGACAAGTGGATAGGCCTAATTACAAAGGAAACTCTGGCAAAAGTTTTAGAAAAATTGGAAGTTAGTTAAATTTGGGGGTTGACATATAGTAGTTTCAAACCCAAGTAATTCCCCAACCCTCATTCGAGGACGAATGATCTTAAGTGGGGGAGGATGTAAGGACTCGTAGAATCCTTAACCCAAAAACGATGCCCAGTTAGATCTCCATGTTGAAATAACTGTAAAGATTCTTAGGTTCGGACCTTGTAGGAGTGAAAAGTACCCCCGGACTTAGAGGAAGAAAATTTGTGGAGGGATGTGGATCTGCGGTCCACTATGCTGTCACATATCAAGTATGCGGACCGCATAATGGTCGCACAGCTGGATAGTTAGCTGTCCATTTTGAGGGAAACTATGCGTACCAAAATGCGATCGCATTTTGTGTATGCGGGCCGCATAGTTCGTCGCATATTTGCACTTGAGTTTTGCTTAGGGAGTTATGCGGTGCACGATGCGACCACATAACATGTATGCGGATCGCATAGTTGCCGCATACCTAGGATATTTCCTTTCCCTTTTTGCCTAGTTGAAGGCTAACTATGCGACAAGTTTGCGGACCGCATAACCGAAATGCGATCGCATTTCGGACCACAAACCTGCATCGGGGCTCCCATTTTCTAATTTTTAAAAATCGACCCCCAGACTTATATAACACCCATCCCCCATCGTTTTAGCCATTGTCTGATAATTTAGAGTGAGAAGAGAGTGGGTTCTAGAGAGAGAAGGTCCTAACCCCCTCCAATTGATCCTCCATCACCTCTCAAGCTTGGAACTAATCAAGTAGGACATCAATTTCTTCACTCTAAGAGGTAAGCTTCTACCCCACCAACCTTAATTTCCAGATTTTTTTGTTAAAATGGACCCCGGATAGGTTAGTTCATGGGAATGGGGATATGGACCGTACTTGCATGTAATCAAGTAATCCTAAACTAGTAAAAGGAAATAGGTCAGAGTAATCTTTCACAAAAAAGGGGACCATGCAATCTTAATGAGCACCTAATGTTTGATACAATTCTCAAGTAAACTCAAGCCATGATCATTATTCCTAATTATGAGTTCAATTGTGCTACATTATGAATTAGATTGAAGGTGCTAAAAGGGTCCGGTGAATTGTGGTAGAAATTAAGGAAAAACCCCAAATCGAGGTATGTATGACTAACTCTAATCTTCATGGAATAAAATAGTTGGTGCCAAAATGTACGGTATGAATTCCGTTGTTTGATTCTCTAGAGAGTAAATGGGTTCTGTGTGTTAAGTTGAGAAATTCTTGCTTCCATGTCATTCTATGTTACTACCATGTCATTATGCTATTTGAATGTATGAATTGTGATCATTATGCTCCTTCTTTTACTATGTGTACGACCCCTCTTATGTGATGGTTTTGGTCGAGGTGAAGGATGATTATATGATATGGTTGGAGAAAGGAATGTAACATAAAAGGGTAAATATGCCCAAGTGCCAAGATTTAAGTGATGAGAAGAAATGTGAACCAAAATATTGAAATTATATGAGACGTGAACTAAAGAATTAAAATGATATGAGATGTGAACTAAAAGATTTAATGATGATATGGTTATGTCCTAGAGTGAGATGGCTTAGCCGATCGGGCAGAGATCGGACTCCATGATGTACACATGGTGGTAATTATGAAAGTATGATATTGATGATGTCTCATTGTTCTAAGTGGGATGTCTTAGACGATTGGGAAGATATCGTACTCCGTGTGATAACGACATGGTGGTAATAATGAAAGTATGATAATGATGATGTCCCACTGGTTCAAATGAGATGGCTTAGCCGATCGGGCAGATATTGGACTCCGTGTAATAACGACACAATGGTGTATTGATGTCTCACTTATGATGGATTAGCCGATCGGGCGGAGATTGGACTCCGTGTGACAATGACACGGTGTTATAGTAAAAATAATAGCACTTGGATTTCAAAGACTATTAACCAAAAGATGGAAAAACGAGATAAGAAAACATGGTGACTCTTATTTGTGCTTTTCCCTTACTTCGGTGAATTATTATGTGAAGTCTCTATTTGTATCATTGCATGTTTGATGTTTATTCTATCTATAGTAGAGTTTGTTCATGCATACTAGTACTATTTAATGGTACTAACGTCCCTTTTGCTGGGGGCGCTACATCTTCTTATGGATGTAGGTGGCTCTGTAGATGGTAGCGTCGATCGTCAATAGTGGTGCCCTCTCCTCCTCCTTTCAGCAATTTTGGTGAGCCCCATTTCCTCCCGGGGCCGTGCGTAGATATGTGTTGCTCTATTTTGTACATGTTGTTATATTTTGAGGTATAGCCGGGGCCTTGTCGCCGACAAGATTATGTTCCTCTTCCGTACTTTAGAGTCTCCGTAGACAATTATGTGGGTTGTGTATATTTTGGGTAGTTGTTGGATTAACTCGTGACTGTGATCCCATTTCATAAATATGGTAATTAGTATGTATGTTTTGGAAGATATAATGTTGATAGCGGTGTAAAAAGGAAAAACAGAGTAAATGTTATAAATGTATGCTTTTGATTTATCTCCTGCTAACTCAGTAAACAATGTATGCTATAAACTCGAGGAGTAAACGAGTCGGGTAGGAAGGGATAAACAGGCTTGCTTGACTGGGTTCACTCGGCTAAGCGCCGGTCTCGTCCCCCTAGGTTGGGGCATGACAGGTACCTTGGAGTCGGGGACTTATCCCTACGGAAGGTTACTTTAAACACCCGGAACCCCCAACGAGGAAAAGCTAGTTCCAAAATAAGAAGGGCCACACCATGTCCTGGGGGTGGTCGGCAAAGGATCATACAAGCTCGACATATTGAAAGACGAGCAGCTCCCAAGAAATTGGAACATATCCATGCTCAAGCGATGTTGTAGCTAAGGTAATCTTACGACCCCGTCCCTTTTCACTCACCCAAAATCTAATCTTCCGCAGGCATCCCACAGAAAGTTCCCGAATACCCTCAGTTACAAAAAATTCCTGGATCGACTGACACGTTGTACTCTTTTCCTTCGATCGGGTTTTTCTATCGAAAGAAGGGTTGTAAAGGACTCTACCACAGGGAGGTATGCCCCCCAAAGAGAGTCGGAAGCAAACTAAGGAGAGGTTTTTGCATAAAAATAGTGTAACGGATCAGACGGTCGAATGAACCATGCCTGCATAAGAGGATCAAGCCTCCAAGGGAGGAAAGCATGTAAGCTTGTATCGAACAGTAAAAAAATGTTTTTCATCACACATTTGTGCAAATAGTTATCGACAAAATAAATCAAGATCCGAGGTCGTAAGATCCCAAGAGGGTAACCTCGGGAATGTTTTGAACTGTAAGTCCTACGGGCGTGATCAAAATCCCGAGCGGATGCATCTAAAATAACGAGAACACGGTCCCGACTTCAAAAGCCAAGGCTATATATTCAAACTTGTAAGAACCCTAAAAAGGCATACCCTCGAATATAGACGCCAAGGGCGAGATACCCGGGACTAAGGGCTACGACCGAATAGCACGATTATGGTCGACGGGCTTCTACCTAATAACAACAAGCGATTCAGGGACGCCTGACTATCGCCTTAAAATAAAATCATTCGAAATTATTTTGGAAAGAACCGGTTAAAATTATGCTACCTTTAGTGTACGCAAGAGTTTCGAACATTTTCATGTAGGCTCATAAATAATTTTTCTTCGTTCGTCATAACGATTCATAATTGAGGTCCTTCTGGGCCGTCGAACAGTCGGATGAATGCGAGAAAACTTCAAACAAAATATTTAATCAATGAAGGATATAAATGAAAGTCGCGTAAGTGCCTTAAAGCCAACACAAAAGGTCCTACGGACTAATCCTAAATTCTAAGGAATCGATTCTCTCGAAGTCGTAGCCCTGCTCAGGGACTGCACCCAGGACAGATAATTAAAAGTCGCGTAAGTTCCTTTAAGCCAGCGCAAAAAGGCCTACAGGCCAATCCAAAACCTGAAGGGTTGACGGATTCGAGTCAAAATTCGGCTCGGGGACTAAAGCCCAGAATGGTCAATTAAAAGTCATGTAAGGCCTTTAAGACAGTGCAAAAAGGCCTACGGGCCAACCCAAAACCTGAAGGGTCGACGGATTCGAGTCGAAATTTAGCTTGGGGACTAAAGCCCGAAATAGTCAATTAAAAGTCATGTAAGTGCCTTTAAGCCAGCGCAAAAAGGCCTATGGTCCAACACAATATCTGAAGGGTAGACGGATTCGAGTCAAAATTCGGCTCGGGGACTAAAGCCCAGAACGCTTAATTAAAAGTCGTGTAAGTTCCTTTAAGCTAGCGAAAAATAGGCCCACGGGTCAACCAAAAGATGGAAAGGTAAACGCCCTCGAGTCGCAGCCCGGCTCGGGAACTGAACCCAGAACAATTAATTAGAGGTCACGTAAGTGTCCTTAAGCCAACGTAGGCTAACCCAAAATTCGAAGGACTGATGAACTCGATTCCCAACCCGGCTCGTGGACCGAGATGAAAGTGATTAACTGAGAATCACCTAGAAACATCCAAGCTAGCCGACGGGCGAATCAGAGAACCCAGAGGACAAATGAGTTCGCGCCATGGTTCGGCTAAAAAATGAGCCTTAGAAGAAATTGCATGAGCCTCCGGGCTAACCACAAAAGTCCTGTAGGCCAGTTGCAAGGGAGCATTAACCCCATGGTACTCTCGAACGACCGAAGCAGAGACCTAGCAGGTCAATCTGAGGAAACAGATCTCAGAATCAATAACCACTTGGGCAAAGCCAATGACGCAAGCGCGGTTTGTACTTGAGACCAGCGCCCTCTTTAGTTTGAAATAGGTCCCACGATCCAAGAAAAACGTGCAAATCTTGAAGCCTCCCTGAAGTCCATACAGATATCTAGCTGCAAAGTCCAAAGGCTATGTCGGGATCGATGTGGCCCCATTTCGAAGAGTTATGTTTTAACGCCTTCCTAATGTCTCGAGCCTGGGTAGACGAGGGTTCGATCCTTTATGACTAAGGTAGGTATCCTCTCAAAGTCCATCCTCGGAGTTTCCGAGATGACTGCGCATAGGGGAATTTGTTCGCTCGAAGATTGTCAATAGCATGTAAAGACCCGTAAAATTTCTTTCTTAAAATAATGCCCGAACGAGTCCCCGAGTTGTTTTTACTGTGAAAATTCCTAAAACGGACCTATTTTGAACAAAAAGTACCCCGGGAGTTAAAGAATTACATTTTCCAGAAATTGGGTGTTATGCGACGCACTATGCGATCGCATAACGTGTATGCGGTCCGCATAGTGGTCGTATACACGAGCATATCACTGCCCAACTGAAGGACAACTATGCGGGCCAATCTGCGACCGCATTTCGGTTCTGCGGACCGCATAGCTATCGCATTATTGCCTTTGATTTTTGGGGAGGGGTGTTATGCGACGCACTATGCGATCGCATAACGAGTATGCGGACCGCATAGTGGTCGCATACCTAGGCAGATTGTTTCCAAATTTTGGCCCACCTGGGGCCATTCTGCGGTCAACTCTGCGGACCGCATGTCAGGAATGCGATTGCATTCCTGATTGCATATTTGACACGGGCTTTTAATTTTCCAAATTTTTATACCCGACCCCAGCTTCATTTAACCCCTACCCCCTTTCATTTTAACTGGATTCTAAACAAGATAGAGAGAAGAAAAAGAGAGTTCTTGAGAGAGAAGGTTCCAACATCTCTCAAATTGATTTTNGTAATGGGGGAAACTAACTTGGGTAATTATGCATAAAAAGGGGGTTAGTAACCTAAGGGATCGCATAGTGTTTGATGAAATGCTTAATTGAATTCGAGGTTCCTAATCCTAAGTGAAATAGGTCACATTGTGGAATAGATTGACGGTGCCCGACGATCCGGTGAATTGTGACAGAAATTAAAAAGGGAAAACTCGACTCCAAGTATGTATGGCTAACTTTAAGTTCTGTAAAATCGCATTGTGGTGTCTGAGCATACGGTACGTGTATTGGTGTGAATATGTGCAAACGATTGTTCAAATTGTGTTGAAGCGTGAAGTGTATTCCTTGTCTGTATTTAGTTGATCACCACACTACCATGCTATGTGAAATGATGCTAGTAGGTTAATGAATCCAAGAGTATGAATGTATATGCTAAAGGTTGTGTAACAAGTAACAAAAAGGAGTTGTGGTGTGATGTAATTGAACTAAACTGCTGTGGCAATATCGTATATGATTCACTATTTGGTAAGGTTTATTGTGGCACGATATTTTTTTATACGTATTGTGGGTTGTAAAGAAGCTATATTCCTATTGCTGAAATTTTCTGTGATTGAATTGTGAACTGTCATTGTTGATATGAGATATGATTGTCTGGTGGGATCGGGTTGCGCGCCGCAACAGGAGGGATAAGGGTGAGGTGTGATTGTCCGGTGGGATCGGGTTGCACACCGCAACAGAAACATAAGAAATGATTGTGATTGTCAAGTGGGATCGGGTTGCGCACCGCAACAGAAGAAATAAGGTGGAATGTTGAGAAGGGATAAGGGTGGAATTGTGATTGTGATTGTGATGAAGTGAGAATTGTGGAAATTCCATTGTATTTCTTTCTATATGTTTGTGCAGTGATTGTGTGACTCTCTGTCTGTCTCTTGCCTGTGCATTGTTGAGTTTACTTAGAGTAAAGTTTGTTCATACATACCAGTACAATTCAAATGTACTGACGTCCCTTTTGCCGGGGGTGCTACATTCTTGTGATGATTGTAGGTGGTACTATAGCAGGTACTCCAACCCACCAACAGTAGTGCCTCCTCTTCGTCCCATCAACTGTTTTGGTGAGCCCCTTTCTTCTCGGGGCCCTGTGTGGTTCATGCCACCTCTTCTTCCGGATTTTCATTTTGGTATTTGTGTAGGGTATAGTCAGAGCCTTGTTACCGACATGTATTATATAACTCCTTTGTACTCTTAGAGGCTCCGTAGACAGGAAATGTAGGCTATGTACATATATATTTTGGGCAGTATAACTTGTAGACCACGTAAAGTAAACCTGTATGTTATGTATATTTTGTAAGTATTGTACCACATGTGGGTAATGACAGAAATCTAGAATTTAATTCCAGGTTGTAAGAATGTGTTTAAATTATAATTGAATAATGTACATTGGAATCACGGGGTAATACGTGGGATGGAAAAGGGAATCCAGGTCCGCTTGACTGGGGATACCCGATCGAGCGCCGGTCGTGTCCCTCGGTTTTGGGGCGTGACAAACTTGGTATCAGAGCCTAAGGTTTTTAAAAGAGTCCTAGGATGTCTCGGAGCCGTGTCTAGTAGATCCCTTCTTATCGGTGTGTTGTCGACCACATCTATAATTAGGGGGCTGCATGGACATTTAGGAAATTACCCTCTTATTGTTATTCTATATCGTGCGATGAACCGAAAAGTGAAAATATCCTTTCCTAATTCATGCTTTGTTCCGAAATTTTCAGTAATGACACCAAAGAAGAGAGCTCGACTCGGCCTTGAGGCCAATGCCACCCCAAGTGTGGTTGTGAATCATTTACCTGGTAGTGCGGGTGGGAGTGACTCCCCGACCTTGAATCTGCCTGACCCTTCTATTCTGGATCAAAGCATTCTTGTTCTTGCGGCGGCGGAGGGTGCTACAATCCCTCCCGCTCATATTCCTGATCCCTCTACAGTTCTGGCTTCCGGTCTCGGTACGTCTGAGGGGGACCTCAGAGGAGCTATTCATATGTTGACTCATTTGGTGGCCGCTCAGGCCCAAAGATCTCATGCTACCCCTGCGTCCTCCAGCGGAAAGAGAGATTTCGCCGGCTCCAGAGTAAACCAGTTTCTGCGGTTGGCCCCTCTAGAGTTCTTAGGTACGGATCCAGAAGCCGATCCACAGGATTTTCTTGATGAGATGTACAAGACCCTTCGGGTGATGAAGGCTGCAGAGACAGAGGAGGTCGAGTTAGCTTCATACAGGCTTAGGGGAGCAGCATATTCCTGGTTCGAGATGTGGGAGGGTTCCTGTGGGGAAGGAAGTCCTCCGGCTAGATGGGACGAGTTTGTGGATGCGTTCATGGATCACTTTTTGCCTACCGAGATTGTGGAAGCCCATGCTACTGAGTTTGAGGTCCTCAAGCAGGGCAGTATGAGTGTTTGGGAGTACCACATGGAGTTCGTAAGGTTGTTAAAGTATGCTCCTCAGTTAGTGTCGACCATGGATGCTCGAGTTTGACGATTTGTTCAGGGTCTCATTCCTTTAGTTGTGAATGAGGCTGCTATAATGGCTTTACACTCGAATATGAATTATGGAAAGATCGTGGGGTTCGCCCAGGCCACAGAGGTTAGAAAGTTGAAGATACGGGCAGACAGGGAGAGTAGCAACAAAGCTCGGTCAGTGGGTCACTCAGGGAGCGTAGTTGCGGGGGGGAGACCAGTTCAGGGGAGGGGGCCATCAGGGCCATCCCAGTCTTATGCACAGTCCTCAGCCAGTGCACCGCCATCCGTGCACCATTATCATCCGAATAGTCATTGGAGACCAGGATCCGACAACAGGAGAACCCACCAGTTAGGTTGTCCCGGAGGAAGGTTCCAACAGTAGGGGAGGGCTTTGTGCCCTAAGTGTGGAGGGTTCCATACTGAGGCTTGTTATTTGGATCGCCCGATATGCTACAGGTGTAGGGTGAGGGGTCATCTTCAGCGGGATTTTCGTGTGCCCAGCCAGGGCATGGGTGGGGGATTTTCCCAGTCATGCGGTTCTTCAGCCGCCATATCTTCAGTGCGTCCTCTAGCTCCAGCAGGACGTGGTGCATTTAGGGATGGAGCTCGTGGTAGAGGTGGACCCAGCTGATTCTATGCTTTGAGTGGTCGCCAGAACGCGGAGGCTTCTCCAGATGTTGTTACAGGTATTCTGAATGTTCAAGCACTTGATTGTTATGATCTTATTGATCCGGGGTCCTCCTTGTCTTATGTTACCCCATTTATTGCTTCAAGTTTTAGGATAGAACCCGAACAACTTCATGATTCGTTCCCTGTATCGACTCCGGTTGGTGATTCTATTACAGCAACGCAAGTCTATAAAAATTGTGTTATCACGGTATGTAGTCGCATTACCACAGCCGATCTTATTGATCTTGGGATGGTAGATTTTGATATTATTATGGGAATGGACTGGCTTTATTCGTGCTTTGCTAAACTCGACTGCCGAACGAGAGTCATGAGACTCGAGTTTCCTTATAAGCCGGTTATTGAGTGGAAGGGGAATGGTGTGGTGCCGAAAGGTAGGTTTATTTCTGACCTTAAGGCTTCGAAGATGATTAAGAAGGGATGTATCTATCATTTGGTCCAGGTCGCGGACACCGCTTCAGAAGTGTCGGCCCCCGAGTCCGTGCCTGTCGTGAATGAGTTTCTTGAAGTGTTTTCGGACGAGCTCCTAGGGATTCCGCCAGATAAGGAGATTGATTTCGGGATTTATGTATTGCCAGATATGCAGCCTATATCTATTCCACCATACAGAATGGCGCCAATAGAGTTGAGGGAGTTAAAGGAGCAGTTGCAGGATTTATTAGAAAAAGGGTTCATTCGGCCGAGTGTGTCGTCGTGGGGCGCTCTGGTTCTTTTCGTCAGAAAGAAGGATGGGTCGCTTCGGATGTGTATCAATTATCGACAGCTCAACAAAGTCACTATCAAAAACAAGTATCCATTGCCTCGAATAGATGAATTGTTTGACCAATTGCAAGGTGCGAGGTTCTTCTCCAAAATTGATTTACTGTCTGGGTATCATCAGTTAAAGATCAGAGAGCAGGGTATTCCTAAGACCACCTTCACCACTCGTTATGGTCATTTTGAATTTTGGGTAATGTCCTTTGGGCTGGCGAATGCTCCAGTAGCTTTCATGGATCTTATGAATCGGGTTTCTAGACTCCTTCGTGATTGTTTTTATTGATGACATCCTTGTCTACTCGCGGAGTCGGGAAGATCATGATAATCACCTTAGGGCTGTCCTGCAGACTCTTCATTATCACTAGTTGTATGCTAAATTTTTGAAATGTGAGTTTTAGCTAGAATCAGTCGCGTTTTTGGGTCATGTTGTTTCTAGAGAAGGGATTCAGGTTGATCCCCAGAAGATCGCGACAGTGAAAATTTGGCCTAGACCAACGACCCCTACAGAGATTCGCAGTTTCTTGGATCTACTTGGGTATTATCGGAGGTTTGTGGAGGGGTTCTCTACCCTCGCCTCCCCATTGACTAAATTGACGCATAAAGCGGTGAAGTTCCAGTGGTTCGACGCTTCTGAGAAAAGTTTTCGGGAATTGAAGTCGAGATTGACTTCGGCACCAGTATTGACCTTGCCAGAAGGTATAGAGGGATTTGTGGTTTATTGTATTGCTTCAAGGGTTTGTTTGGGTGTGTGTTGATGAAACATGGGAAGGTTATAGCGTATTCTTCAAGCAAACTCAAGAATCACGAGAAGAATTATCCGACGCATGATTTGGAGCTCGCGGCAGTGGTGTTTGCATTAAAAATTTGGCGGCATTATCTTTATGGAGTCCACGTGGACGTGTTCTCAGACCACAAGAGTCTTCAGTATTTATTCAAGCAGAAGGAACTGAATCTAAGGCAGCGGAGGTGGTTAGAATTGCTTAAGGATTATGATATGAACATCTTGTACCATCCAGGAAAGGCGAATGTGGTGGCCGATTCTCTCAGTCGGAAGTCTATGGGTAGTTTGGCTCATTTAGAAGCGGATTAGAGGCCTTTGGCTCGGAAGGTTTACCAATTTGCCAGTCTGGGGGTTAGTCTCTCTACCCCAGACAAAGGGAATGTCGTGGTGCATAAAGGGGAGAATCGTCACTTGTAGCGGAAGTCAAGGAAAAGCAGTTTATTGATGCAGCATTGGCGCAGTTGAGGGAGGCAGTTTTGAATGGCCAGAATTCAGCATTTCCACTCGGCAGCCATGATGGTGTATTGTGATGTCAGGGTAGGTTGTGTGTCCCCGATGTGGATGGTCTTCGGGAAAGGGTAATGGCGGAGGCACACAATTCCGGGTCGAAGTTATAAGAAGGTGAGCATCAATATGGGCACTTCAAAGGAACATGAGCAGCAGTATATGTACTTCACACGCAAAAACCGCTCAGGCCTTTCCTCCGGCCAACAACAACAACAACCCAACATAACCCCAACTGGCAGTGGAGGGCTTCGGGAAAAAAAGGTCATAATCATGCTCGAACGACCGTCACCAAACAACCACAAAGGCATAGGCTTGCATTACGAAGATAGGAAACGGTGATGGGTGAAAATATTGGAGTTTGTTGGAGACAGGAAGGATGGAGTTTGAATAAAGGGAACCCCTATTTATAAAGGGTCAATATCCTCACTAAACAAAGCAACCAATTTCTTTGGGGAAATCAATCGGCGACGCCATTATTACTCCTATTCTGGGAAAGTGAAAAGGCAGAACAATCAATGCCCCGGGGAGACAGTTCGACGGGGCATTTCAAATCACGAGACAAGCTCACATCACGAGCATGACGTCAACATGAATGGTCCGGGAAGTACCCGCGTCGAGGTCGTTTCTTATTACTTATTATAAGAAACGCGGGGACTATCTGTATGCGGCTAAAATTGAGGAGGCCGACTTTTACGCTCGTTATGACATTCCGCGCCTCATTTACAAAGGATCCCTGATGCGGTTTTAGATTGGCCAAGAGCCTACACCACGGTCACCCCCGAGGCATCATAAACCCCGGGCTGACAGGTTGGTGCAGCACGAAGATCGGGATGAACAACTCTGCAATGAAGTACATCTCCATGTGCAGGAAATCGCGAATCAAATCAATCATAGATTTTTGTAATAAATTCTAGATATACTATTTTGGTTCTCTCCCTCCTATATAAAGGAGAACCCTTATTGTTAAAATGAGAATAACAATACATTGAATACAAGAACATTCTCTGCTTTTAATATCAAACTTTCCCTATTCCTTTTTATTAGCTCATTTATTTGCATTTATTACTTTCCTTCACTTGTTCTTCATTTATTTCCTATCACTGATCATAAATAGCACATCTCAAGGCTTGTAAGTTTTTTAATCTTCATCGACCATTGCATTTCAAATCCTATAAGCTTGTTACGGCTTCATCGACTGCTCGATCTAGGTCTGAATCTCGGTCTTAGGGACCTCCCGAAGTTAACATCGATTCTTCAAATTAAGGCACTATGGTTTGCTTTCCTTTAAGCATTTTAATAATTTTCTCACTATTTTACCCAAACACATCTAGATATAATCACTCAATAACTGGTATTAAGATAAATCACATATTTATAGAACCACATAACTAAATATAATTGTAGTTACAATTTTTACGGTAAACACCTTTCATCTGCATGGGACTGAGACCTATCCCACATCCTGCATGAGGCTAATCCCTTCCTCCATATTTGCATGAGGCTAAGTCTTGCCTCCACATTTGCATGAGGCTAAGCCCTGCCTCCATATCTTGCATGAGACTAAGCTCTGTCTCCGTCTGCATGAGGCTAAGCCCTGCCTCCATATCTTGCATGAGACTAAGCTCTGTCTCCATCTGCATGAGGCTAAGCCCTGCCTCCATACTTGCATGAGGCTAAGCCCTGCCTCTATATCTGTATGAGTCTAAGCCCTGCCTCTATACTTTTCTGAGGCTAAGACATGCCTCCACATCTGCATGAGGCTAAACCCTGCCTCCATATCTGCATGAGGCTAAGCCCTTCCTCCATACTTGCATGAGACTAACCCCTGCCTCCACATCTGCATGAGGCTCAGCCCTGCCTCTATATCTGCATGAGTCTAAGCCCTGCCTCCATAATTGCCTGAGGCTAAGTCGTGCCTCCACATCTGCATGAGGCTAAGCCCTGCCTCCGTATCTGCATGGGACTAAGCTCTGTCCCACATCTTGCATGAGACTAAGCTCTGTCTCTATCTGCATGAGGCTAAGCCCTGCCTCCATAGCTGCATAAGGCTAAGCTCTTCCTTCCATCTGCATGGGACTAAGCCCTGTCCCGAATCTTGCATGAGGATAAGCTCTGCCTCCTATTTGCATAAGGCTAATCACTGCCTTTCATTTGCCGAGATTATGTATTGTCTCTCCGGCACTATCTATTTGCTCTTCTTTCGGGCTAAGCTCTGCCCTCAACTTTAACAGACTAAGCCTTGTCTTGTTGATATCATCTTATTACATCTCATGGGATGAAATATCACCAACTTGTCCAAAGGCGTCATAGTCTAAAGGCACCATCCTCGTAGCGGGAAGACACCATGTCATGGCCTGAGGATCTCTCAAATTTTCATATCATTATTCAAAGGCATCATGGTTCGGAGGCACCATTTTCATGGCCTGCGAATCCATCACTGAGCAATTCATGGCCCACGACTGTATGGACCCGTAATATTTCTTGTTTAAGATAATGCCCGAATAAGTCCCCGAGTTGTTATAACTGTAGAAAATTTTAAAACGCACCTTATTTGTGTAAAAGTACCCCAAAATTTGAAAGAATAAATTTTCCAGAAATTGGGTGTTATGCGACGCACTATGCGATCGCATAATGTGTATGCAGACCGCATAATGGTCGCATACATGGGCAGAATCGCTGCCCAATTTGAGGATAACTATGCGGTCCATTATGCGATCGCATTTCGGTTCTGCGGACTGCATAGTTGTTGCATTCTTGCCCATTGGGTTTTGGTGAGGGAGGTTATGCGATCGCATAATGTGTATGCGGACCGCATACCTGCATAGTGTGTTTTTAAAGTTGTCCCATCTTGAGGGCCATTCTGCGACCGTTCTGCGGACCGCATGTCAGGAATGCGATCGCATTCCCGACCGCATACCTGTGTCGGGCTCCTAATTTTTTTAATTTTAAAACCCGACCCCCAGTTCATTAAAACACCCTAACGCGTATGCGGACCGCATAGTGGCCGCATACCTGCACAGTGTGTTTTTAAAGTTGGTCCATCTTGAGGGCCATTCTGAGACCGGTCTGCAGACCGCATGTAGGGAATGTGATCGCATTCCTGACCGCATACCTGTGTCTGGCTCTTAATTTTTCTAATTTTAAAACCCTACCCCCAGTTCATTAAAACACCCCATCCCTTCATTTTAGCAAGTTTTCTAAACAAAATAGAGAGAAGGAAAGGAGAGTTCTTGAGAGAGAAAGTGGTTCTTCCACCAAAGTGATTTTCAAAGTCCCCCAGGCCTGGTATTTCGAGTAATCTCCTTATTCCTCATTCTAGCAGGTAAGGGTTCCCAACCCCTTTTCCATTAATTTTTTGATTTTAAACAAAGGGAGGATTAGCATGGATTGATTCTTGAAAATATTAACTAAGACCTTGCATGCATGTTTAATAATGGTGTTAATCTAGTAAGAGGGAGTGGTTTGGGGTAAATTTCACAAAGACGGGGTTGGAAATCTAATTGGGTCACATAGTGTTTGGAAAAATTCTTAAGAGAGTCCAAATTGCATGCATGACTTCCAATTCTGAGTTGAATATGTTTAATTGTGAACTAGATTGACGGTACTAGTCGGTTCGGTGATTTGTGTGTAAAAGTTAAAAAGGGATTTCGATTCCAGGTATGTATGGCTAACTTTAACCCTTGTAAAATCTCTCTTGTTGTGGAAAGCATACGGTACGTGTACTTATATGAAAGTATGTAAATTGACTGTCTAGTTGATTGCCACCCCACTGTGTTAGATGAGATTTGGAATTGTGACTTGGTGTGCCTACCTTATTATGTGAAAAGAGGGTAGTTGTTTAAAGTTATTGATATGAAGCATTCTAAATAAGTTGAACGTTTATGGCAACACCTTGTGCATAAATTGCTGCTTGATGAAAGTTTGGGGTGCCTTGAGCCCAAGTATATGAATTGTTGAATGTGAATTTGTGATCCTTGAAAGGAAGGCCCATGTGATGAAATTGTTTGGTGTTGTTGTTGAATTTATGATCCTTGAAAGGAAGGCCCAAGTGATTGAATTGTAAATGTTAATTTGGAATCCTTGAAAGGAAAGTTCTTATAATGAAATTGTTTGTTGTTGTTGCTGTTGTGATGAAATTATTGGTGGTGTTGTTATGAAATATAAATTGTCAAGCGGGGTCGGGTTGCGCGCCGAAAAACTAAGTAATAAGGTGTGGGTTTTGGTGATAAGGGTGGCCAAGGTAATAAGGGTGGAAAAGTGATCGTTATCACTATTGATATGAAATTGTTGAAACTCGTGAATATGGTGGTGTTGGAAAGGGAAAAAGGAGAGATTGTAAAATTGTTGACTTTGATTGTCTCTTTCCCTTTTTTTTAAATGTTGGTCCTATTACTGTCCTTTTTCTTATCTGTATATTGGTTGATTTTACCTGGGATAAAGTTTGTTCATACATACTAGTACTATTCCACAATACTAACGTCCTTTTTTGTCGGGGTGCTACATCTTTTATATGGATGTAGGTGGTTCCATAGCAGGTAGCTCAGCCCACCGTTAGTGGTACCTCCTCTTCATCTCTGCAGCAGTTGTGGTGAGCCCCTCTTCTCCTTGGGTCCGTGTGTGGATGATACCACCCTCTTTTGTTTATGTTGTAAAGGTATAGCCGGGTTACCGACAAGTTATGTAAAATCCCTATTTTTCGTAGAGGCTGCGTAGACATGATGTGGGTGCATATATATGTATTTTTGGGTAGTATTAGTATGTACTCGGAACCATGGATCATGTTGGAAAGTTATGTATGTTTTAATATCAATCGTTGAAATGTTAAAAGAGGAAACAAATGGAGATATGTTGTAAAACGTACTTTGAAACTAAAATCGGCTAACTCACACGAAATAATGCATGTTATGAACGCGGGGTAATACGTTGGGCAGGAAAGGAAATCCAGGTCCACTTGATTGGGTTCACCCGGTTAGGCGCCTGTCTCGTCCCTCGATTTTGAGGCGTGAAAAACTTGGTATCAGAGCCTAAGATTTTTAAAAGAGTCCTAGGATGTCTCAGAGCTGTGTCTAGTAGAGCCCTTCTTATCAGTATGTTGTCGACCACATCTATAATTAGGGGGCTACGTGGACATTTAAGAAATTACCCTTTCATTGTTATTCTATATCGTGCGGTGAACCGGAAAATGAAAATATCCTTGCCTAATTCGTGCTTTGTTCCGAAATTTTCAGTAATGGCACCAAAGAAGAGAGCTCGACTCGGCCTTTGCCAATGCCACCCCGGGTGTGGTTGTGAATTCTGTACCAGATAGTGCGAGTGAGAGTGACTTCCCGACCTTGAATCTACCTGACCCTTCTATTCCGGATCAAAGCGTTCCTGTTCCTGCGGCGGCGGAGGGTTCTGCAATTCCTCCCGCTGATATTCCTGACCCCTCTACAGTTCCAGCTTCCGGTCCCGGTACGTCCTATAGGGACCTCAGAGGAGCTATTCATATGTTGACTCAGTTGGTTGCCTCTCAGGCCCAAATATCTCATGCTACCCCTGCGTCCTCCAGCAGACAGGGAGATTCTGCCGGCTCCAGAGTCAACCAATTTCTGCGGTTGGCCCCTCCAGAGTTCTCAGGTATAGATCCAGATGCCGATCCAAAGGATTTTATTGATGAGATGTACAAGACCCTTCGGGTGATGAAGGCTATAGAGACAGATGGGGTTGAGTTAGCCTCGTATAGGCTGAGGGGAGTAGCATATTCCTGGTTCGAGATGTGGGAGGGTTCTCGTGGAGAGGGAAGTCTTCCGGCTAGATGGGACAAGTTCGTGGATGCTTTCTTGGATCACGTCTTGCATGCCGAGACTGTGGCAACCCGTGCTACGAAGTTTGAGGTCCTCAAGTAGGGTAATATGAGTGTGTGGCAGTACCACAAGGAGTTCGTGCGGTTGTCTAAATATGCTCCTCACTTGGTATCGACTATGGATGCAACGGTTCGACGTTTCGTTCAGGGACTTAGTCCCTTGGTTGTGAATAAAGCTGCTACAGCTGCCTTGCACTCAGACATGAATTATGGGAATATTATGGGATTCGCCAGGCTACAGAGTCTAGGAAATTGAAGATCAGGTAAGAGAGAGAGAGTAGCAGCAGGGCCCGGTCAGCGGGCCACTCGGGGAGTTCAGTTAGAGGAGGGAGATCAGTTCATGGGAGAGGGTCATCAGGGCCATCCCAGTCCTATGCACAGTCCTCAGCCAGTGCACCGCCATCAGTGCACCGTTTCCAACAGAGCAGTCACTGGGGACCAGGATTAGACAACAGGAGACCCCATCAGTCAGGTCACCCAGGAGGGATGTTCCAGCAGTAGATGAGGGCTCCGTGCCCCAAGTATGGGAGGTTCCATACTGAGTCTTGTTATCTGGATATCCCGATGTGCTACGGGTGTGGAGTGAGAGGTCATATTCAGCAGGATTGTCGTGCGCCTAGTCAGGGAAGGGGTAGGGGTTTTTCTAAGTCATCTATCTCTTCAGTCGCCACATCTTCAGGGCGTCCTCCAACTCCAGCGGGGTGTGGTGCAGTTAGGGGTGGAGCTCGAGGTAGGGGTGGACCCAGCCGATTCTATTCTTTGAGTGGTCACCAGAACACAGAGGCTTCTCTAGATATTGTTACAGGTATTCTGACTATTCAAGCACTTGATTGTTATGCTCTTATTGATACGGGGTCCTCCTTTTCTTATGTTACCCCGTTTATTGCTTCAAGTTTTGGGATAGAACCCGAACAACTTCATGAGTCATTCTCTGTATCGACTTCGGTTGGTGATTCTATTACAGCCATGCGAGTCTATAGGAATTATGTCATCACGGTATGTGGTCGCGTTACCACGGCCGATCCTATTGAGCTTGGGATGGTAGATTTTGATATTATTATGGGAATGGACTGGATTTATTCGTGCTTCGCTAAACCTGACTGCCGAACAAGAATCATGAGGCTAGAGTTTCCTAATGAGCCGATTATTGAGTGGAAGGGAAATGGTGTGGTGCCGAAGGGTAGGTTTATTTCCTACCTTAAGGCCTCGAAGATGATTAAAAAGGGGTGTGTCTATCATTTGGTTCAGGTTGCGGAAACCACTTCAGAGGTGCCTTCTCCTGAGTCCGTGCCTGTTGTGAATGACTTTCTTGAAGTATTTCCGGACGAGCTTCCTGGGATTCCTCCAAATAGAGAGATTTATTTTGGGATTGATGTACTACCAGATACGCAACCAATATCTATTCCAGCATACAGAATGGCGCCAACATAGTTGAGGGAGTTAAAGGAGCAGTTGAAGGATTTATTAGAAAAGGGGTTCATTCGGCCGAGCATGTCGCCGTGGGGCGCTTCGATTCTTTTCGTCAGAAAGAAGGATGGGTCGCTTTAGATGTGTATCAATTATCGGCAACTCAACAAAGTCACTATCAAAAACAAGTATCTGTTGCCTCGAATAGATGATTTGTTCGATCAATTGCAAGGTGCAAGGTTTTTCTCCAAAATTGATTTACGGTCTGGGTATCATCAGTTGAAGATCATAGAGCAGGATATTCCTAAGACCGCCTTCAGGACTCGTTATGGTCATTTTGAGTTTTTGGTAATGTCCTTTGGGCTGACCAATGCTCCAGCAACTTTCATGGATCTTATGAATCGGGTTTTCAAGCCATTTCTAGGCTCCTTCGTGATTGTTTTTATTGATTACATCCTTGTCTAATCGCGGAGTCGGGAGGATCATGTTAACCATCTTAGGGAAGTTCTGCAGACTCTTCACCATCACCAGTTGTATGCTAAATTTTCGAAATGTGAGTTTTGGCTAGAATCAATCACCTTTTTGGGTCATGTTGTTTCCAGAGAAGGGATTCAGGTTGATCACCAGAAGATCGCGGCAGTGAAAGATTGGCCTAGACCAACGACCCCGAGTGATTCGCAGTTTCTTGGGTCTACCTGGGTATTATCGGAGGTTTGTGGAGGGATTCTCTACCCTCTCCTCCCCATTGACTAAACTGACGCAGAAAGCGATAAAGTTCCAGTGGTCTGACGCTTGTGAGAAAAGTTTCCAGGAATTAAAGTCGAGATTGACTTCGGCACCGGTATTGACCTTTCCAAAAGGTATCGAGGTATTTGTGGTTTATTGCGATGCTTCAAGGGTTGGTTTGGGGTGTGTGTTGATGCAACATGGGAAGGTTATAACGTATGCTTCAAGGCAACTCAAGAATCACGAGAAGAATTATCCGACGCATGATTTGGAGCTCGCGACAGTGGTGTTTGCATTACAAATTTGGCGGCATTATCTTTATGGGGTCCACGTGGACGTGTTCTCAGACCATAAGAGTCTTCAGTATTTATTCAAGCAGAAGGAGCTGAATCTAAGGAAGCGGAGGTGGTTAGAATTGCTTAAGGATTATGATATGAACATCTTGTACCATCCAAGGAAGGCGAATGTGGTGGCTAACGCTCTCAGTCGGAAGTCTATGAGTAGTTTGGCTCATTTGGAAGCGGATCAGATGCCCTTGGCCCGGGAGGTTTATCAATTGTCCAGTTTGTGGGTTTGTCTTTCGAACTCAGACGAAGGGGAGGTTATGGTGCATAATGGATCAGAATCGTCACTTGTGGCGGAAGTCAAAGAAAAGCAGTTTATTGATCCAGCACTGGCACAGTTGAAGGAGGCAGTTCTGAATAACAAGATTTCGGCATTTTCACTTAGCAACGATGATGGGGTATTGCGATGTCAAGGTAGGCTATGTGTTCCAGATGTAGATAATCTTCGGGAGAGTGTAATGGCGGAGGCTCATAGCTCCAGTTTTTTTGTGCACCCAGGCTCTACGAAAATGTATCATGATCTTCGGGAAATTTATTAGTGGAGCGGTATGAAGAGGGGTGTGGCGGACTTTATGTCTAGATGTCCGAATTGTCAGCAGGTGAAGGTCGAGCATCAGCGGCCTGGTGGATTAACTCAGCTTATGGAAATACCGACGTGGAAATGGAAAATGATTAATATGGATTTTGTGGTAGGGTTACCTCGCACTCAGCGCAAGTTCGACTCAATTTGGGTGATAGTGGATCGACTCACCAAATCAGCTCACTTTTTGCCAGTCAAGTCCACCGATACTGCAGAACGGTATGCTCAATTCTATATCAAGGAAATAGTCAGACTTCATGGCACTCCAGTTTCTATTATCTCGGATCGAGGGGCCCAGTTCACAGCTATTTTTTGGAGGAAATTTCAGCATGGTTTGGGTACTCAGGTGAATCTCAGCACGACTTTCCATCCACAGACTGATGGTCAAGCGGAGCGGACTATTCAGACGCTTGAAGATATGTTACACGCTTGTGTTTTAGATTTCAAAGGTAGTTGGGATGACCATTTGCCGCTTATCGAATTTGCTTACAATAACCCTTTCATGCTAGTATTCAGATGGCCCCATTTGAGGCATTATACGGAAGAAGGTGTAGATCTCCGATTGGATGGTTTGAAGCTGGTGAGACGGAATTATTAGGGCCAGATCTTGTACACCAAGCTATGGAAAAAGTTAGAGTCATTTAGGAGAGGATGAAAACTGCTCAGAGTCGTCAGAAATCCTATGCGGACATTCGTCGAAGAGAATTGGAATTCCAGGTAAATGATTGGGTGTTCTTGAAGGTGTCTCCCATGAAGGGAGTGATGCGGTTTGGTAAGAAAGGGAAGTTGAGCCCTAGGTACTTCGGGCTATATCGGATCGCTCAAAGGATAGGACGGGTGTCTTATAGGCTGGAATTGCCCCTTGAAATGTCATTAGTGCACCCGGTGTTCCATGTGTCTATGTTGAAGAAAGTGGTTGGAGATCCATCCGCCATCGTGCCAGTTGGGACTATTGAGGTTAATGAAGAGTTATCATATGAGGAGGCTCCGGTTGCTATTCTTGATAGGCAAGTCCGTAAATTGAGAAACAAAGAGATTGCTTCTGTTAAAGTGTTGTGGCGAAGTCAACAAGTTGAGGAAGCCACGTGGGAAGCAGAGAAAGAAATGAGAGAAAAATATCCCCATCTGTTTGAGCAAGTCTAGTAGTGATCGTGCGAACTATTGTCCCAAGGAAATTTAATGCTATATTCAGATTCATGCAAAGGCACCCCATTTTCCCCCTATTGCCTTATTGTTGTAACTTTCCAATGCATGCTAAAATTGTATATGATGTTATCAATTGGGTAGTGTGCAACCCTTGAAGTAAATGAAAGTTTTATGAAACTTATGTGATAGGCAAAATGATTAATAGTAGTGTAGATTGGTAATGATTTATTGAAATATATATACGGCGTATTAAGGTGATTGGATCGTATGGGACTCACTAAAATGACCAAATTATGTGCAAGTATGTGCCACTAATTGAATCATATGCTAATTTGTGATGTAAAGAGAATGAACTATGTGTGGTTGTCAAAGTGATTGGATATGTGCAAGTGTTAAGGTAATGAATTGTATTCCAGTTGTAGGGATAACATAAACTGTGTAATGATGCTTGGAAATGTGTTTTGGGGGCTCTCTGACAGGTAGATAAGTCTAAATACAAAGGAAACTCAGGCGAACATTTCTGAGAATATCGGAGTTAGTGTAAATCTGGAAGTTTGCATATAATGTTTTCAAAACCAAACGATTTCCAAAATCCTCATTTGAGGACGAATGATTTTAGGGGGGGGGGGGGGGGA